>JAZGTK010017248.1:0-10766 GCA_036877625.1 Ambastaia sidthimunki
CATTAAAATTGTCAAACTGTCCCTTAGACTCACATTGAAGGAGGGACCAAACCATATGTACAAGAATTTAACTGAAGATTTGGAGGTGGGCTCTGCCTTTGTTAGTAAGCAACCACATAGAAACTCACTAAAAGCCATTTAGGACAACATACAAACTGCATAGCAACACCTCAGCAACCTTCCACAACACACCATCATCACAGCAGCAAATTCATAGATATTATTAAGCTACTACAGTGGCAGTACTATGAAAAAGGACGAAAGTTCAATGCTAACTAGAACACTGTGGCAAACAGTCACGCCTTCCAATAAAAAGAGCCAATAAAAATCTAGCAATTCTCTGGGGGAGGGGCTCTGTACAGTGTTGTGAAAAACTTCAAAACAGTGCATACACTCTTGCTGGAGGTTCTATATTATTGGTTCTGTTCCAGTGGATATGCTGTATTTCCTTATCATAATTTTAAACACACGTAACATGCAAATGTCTGTAATGAATGAACGATACATCCCGCAAGATCTGACATTCAAATTTTGCGACGGAAGCAATTTAAAAAGAACATAGTGAGAGAAAACGCCCCAGGCAGAGGTGCGTGAGAGAAAGAGAGCGAGCAATGTCCTTTTGTCGGTTTAATCTAATTCTCTCTTTATCTGATGTGTGTCACCCACTCTATAGCACAAGCCTGTTTGCTCCTGAAGGTCAGACACAAAAGACTTTACATAATACTGTGGTTACAGTAGAACTCTAAACGCTAAAAACGTTTAAAAAAATTAAGACTATAATGGCTTTAGTAATTCTAAATGTTTCTGTTAATCAATTGGAAAGCCTAATTGACTAAAACTCACTAATCTAATCTTTCAATAGGTAATCCTCCACACATTGAAATCTTATTAGTCCATAATTACATTCTGCATATACTGTAAAACTGTAAATAAACATTAAATATGTCATGCTACAAAGCGTTTTTGCTTTCAGTGTGCAAATAAATTACCAGTTGCTAGAATATTGTACTTAGTAACAGTAAAACATATTTAAGGTTTTGAGAGTGACAACTGCTTGTATTTGCATGTAATTCTCTATAAGTCTGTTATCATTCTGTGTACAGAATAATAGTTGAATGCAATGGTTGCATAGTGATAACCATGACAACATATTGGCGACAAGATAGGTGAATGGCAACAGATGAACCTTTTTTGAACTTCAGGCTATTTTGATTAAACGAACATAAACTAAAGACATATTATCATCCAATAACTTAGCAAGTCAGTTTTATTCTAGTTGAGGAATGATTAAAAATTGACAGGCTTGTGCATTTAAAATAGCAATTTTAATATAGCTACTCAAGTCTTGTTGAGATGGTGGTTTAGACGCAGTTTAACAAGTTGATCTTGGTTAATCAACAGGTCTGCAGAGTTAGACAGTCTGTGAAGAATACAAGAGAAGCAAACCTTGAACCTTGAACCCTGATCACTGTAGATCATCAGAAGATTCATCAGAGGATTACAAACACCTCAGACATAACACAACAACATGAAAGTATAGCTGTGTTGTAAATGATCCATGAGTGTGTTTTGCCAGGCTGACTGATAGACCAAATGTGGACCTAAGGAGGGTGAGGGTGTTGATAACACACAGAACAGTGTTGAATGGAGGTGTGTTGTCTGTTCTTACCAGGCCTGCACTGTAATATCCAGGCAGATACTTCTCACAGATCTGGACCAGACCCCAGAAGGCATCCTAACAGAGAATGACCATAAAAGAACACAAGACACAGTTCAGCATGAGGCCCAACACATCAGCTAGGAGTTTTGCTCTGGTCTCAGGTCACTTGAACTAAATATATTACATGGCTTTCTGTAACACTCTCTTCTGATTGGCCAATCTGACAATCAGTGTCAAATATTTTGCATAATGACTGCCAAACTGTATTGTATAACTGGATTTTCTATATAGTTGTGCTAGTTTTATTGCAGTCCCTGCATCTTTCATCATGATTTTAATAATTCTCAAATTAATTTTGCTTGTCTAATTATTGAAACTGATTCATGTATTATATATCAGTGTATTAATACTGATGAATGAGGTAATCTCTTTTATCCCTAATGCAAAACAAGATAACAGATAATGATGATTAATAAACATAGCAATATAAACTGTTTGTATTGTAAAATGACACTGAATTGTTTACCTAGCTGCAGAAGGATAATGTGACAGTGAATGATAACAGATGAGTCTATAAATAAGGAGAAGGGTAGAGGACTGACCTCAGCAGGCATGTGCATGAGCAGCACAGCAGCTATAGGGGCTTGAGCCTGACAGTAACCCTCCTCTGGCCTGTGCAGTGTGTATGCTTTCAGCACCCGGAACAGATCCTGCTGCCTGCACACACATAACACAGGGGTAAAATGTAGAGGCCTGTCAGGTGAGGTGAGGCCTGTCGGGTGAGGTGAGGCCTGTCGGGTGAGGTGAGGCCTGTCGGGTGAGGTGCGGGACAGACTCACCCATGGCCACCTCGAGCTACAAACATCTCATGAAATGGAAACTGTCTGTGGAGGTCTTTCTCTATCACATCCATCCACTTAGGATCTCCAGGTTGACTGTCCAACTCCTTAATGCACAAAAACAACGATAATTTATTAAAAACTCCCTTCATCAAATAACTATTTTAATATTGTGTAAAACAATTAAGTTTAAAGAAAAATAAAACTTTCTGAAAATGAAATTTATGACCAATATTTCTCATGCTTTGTCCGCCATCTTGGATATTTTTCACATTTTTTTTCACAATGCATTATGGGATTTGCTTCATCATGAAGGATACATGCAAGGCTACCTTAGAATCTGAGTTGAAAGCACAACTATGATGCATAGGAATTTTACTTTTTAGTCTAGAATGTGTAACAAAGGCACAGTGTTAGTAGAGCAGTCAAACCATGGAGATGTCCTTACCTGAAATTTTCCCTGATTTTGCTCTTTCTTCACTTTTCCACCGGAAAGATAAAGCCACGCACGACCTCTGAGTGATGGAGGAATGCCTTTCTGACACCGCAACTTCACCTTCAGGGAGATAGAGAAAGATCTAAATGTGAGATGGCCCTTCCAAACTATAAGTTATAATCCAAACTATATGGGCAGACTCACAGGAATTACACTGTATGTGAAGCAGTAAACAGGGCATAGAGAGCCGAGCAAGATTACAGTAATTATGTGTAAGCTACTGATGATGCCTCTGCTTACTGTATTTGTCTGAAAGGTTAGTCATCAGAGTAGAATTCAGTACAAAAACGGCATGATCTTTACAGATAACAGTAGTATTGCACAATCCCACAAGCACATCAGAAAGCATGATTTGTGTATAAACCCAAAGCTTAAGTGCGTGATATATCTGGTTATGTTACTGGGGCCCGTTTGTGTCAAAAAACTGACTTGCCAATGGCAAGTCTCTCCAACATGACTACAGAGAGTTTCAGAACCAACATCTTTATCTGAATTATTCAAAGATCTTTTGGAGGCACAGTGGTGAGATGTGTAGTCAAATTTCTAGGATAACATCATGTTGACATGACTGCTTTTGTTAACGTTTTATGAACGTTATGCCATTCTGTAAAGAATATGGGCTATTCAGAAGCAGAAAACAAATGTGAGCAAACACAGGTCAGAGACGCACCTTCTTGTGTTTTTTGGCCATCCACTTGTCCCAACTGTTGAGCATGTCTAGCCACTTAACTTCTCTGTGCCGGAGCACCTCTGGAGGAATGTCATCACTGAATTGAGAGAACAAAGAGAGATTAGAGTTGAGACTCATCTGATAACTGACATGCAGTCACGCTAACAAGCGCGTTAGCATGTTTTCCCTATGAGTTAAGAACTCAGTGTCACAATAACTACAAGAATAAATGTAGTGATTAAGGAAAATAATAGTTAAGAATATGTAGTTCGAAATTGTTAAAGTCGTTTGTGACATTCTTTATGAATCTGCTGTTTTTCAACAAGCTCATTCTAAAACAAAGTGCCTAATAGAAGCTAAAAGCATCTGTCTGTGGTTTGATTGGTCCTGGCCTACCATATCGACTGTAATTGCAGGCCAGTCAGTATAATGTGGGTGGCAAAGTAGCTCAGTACTGTAGACATCATATGTCCACACAATGTTCTTTTGCAGGGAAACCAGAACACAAGCTTCTACACACAAAACTTCAGCAACTTAAATTCTAAATTTTTAAAAACATATTACTTGGTTATACAACCACTATGTGATCTTAATGGGATGGGTGTTTACAAGAACATTCTTACTGTATGAATGTAAACACACTGGACAGTCAGAGCAGGGGAGGTCCATGAGTCAGAAGACACCAGAGGTCTGGTTTTGATCTCTTTCATTTTACTGGTGGAAAGACTTGTTTCTGGAAATCATTCTGAAGTTTGTTTTCTGTCTGTGTGTATGACCCCTGAACATCTGCTCGAAAGGATTTTATCAGAGCCAGCTAAGAAAGACACCCTGAATGTAAAATAGAGTTTATTTATATCTAAAGGATATGGACAAAAAAAAACAGGGATTTTCCACTATGGAAAAAGTATTTTTAAAATTTTCTGAGAAAATGTTAGCATGTTTGCACATACAGTTTGGGTAGCTTTCAATGTAAATTATTTGCCCATTTCATTGTCTGAATACACTCTTGTCTAAACAACTGCTTTCTGAATATATCTAATAATGGCAACATTAGACACACTTGCCCTGCTGCTGTGTGTCATAACTGCAGTGTCTGGAGCTCTGAATGGCTTATGTCAGAGAAGTGCTAAAATATAAAGCATTAACAAAAATATAATAAGCTTTCAATTAGTAAATGGTAACAGACAAACTGCATGTAACCCCTGCAAAGAGTCTGATATATTGAGAGTTGAGATGTATTGTTATTGTTGTTATTAATGCTACTGCTGTGGTTACTATGTGCAAGAATATATACATAATACATAGAAAAGGTTCTGAATGTCCCAAAGGGGTCCATTAATACCTTGACAAGGGTTTAGTAACTTTACATGCTGTGTAAGCCCAGATGACACATGCATTTATAGTCTTGGTATGTGTACATGGATTATGCAGCCCAGACTGGATTATCACCTGCGATCAGATTACAGGTGACTGTGGTTGTGTAGACCTATGGAACAGAAACTACAGAAATAGAGTCATTTGTCTGTTTACCTTTGCCTTGTACACTGGCCAGCTAATTGTATTATGTTGAACAACACAAAGAGTCAGCTGAATAGAGAGAGAATGGGTTTGTGAAGTAAGTAGAGTTGATTCATGATGAGGGCAGGGTAAGTGCCCTTTCACCCCACAAGAACCATAAAAGTACTTCATTTCATCCTGTGCAAAAGGTGAGCTCACGGTTGGTAGAAGAGCAAAACAGAACGTACACACTGTGTGGGGGGTGGTCACTATGCTGCCCTTCCTCATCCATTAACTTCCTGGTGCCAGCCTCAACAAAAACTAACACATCAGGTCAGCAAAGCTTTCCAACCTAGCTAGAGAAAGACAAGTTTGATTGGCTAATTTAAAACAGAATGTTGGTTTGTTGTTTCTTTTTTACTGCTTATTTTATATACGTCGCAAGGTAATCAAAAACATCTTACAGTTAGGATAAGGGATAGCGAACTATATTATTCAAAGTAGAAATTGTTTGTTCTGATTATTTTTATACATATTAATATATTGATATATTATATGAAAATAATATGATATATTATATAAAAATGTTAAAAATATCAGACAAATAATAAAAGTGATGGAACGATGCCAAAGTATTTGATGTGAACTTATGTTGAAAAACTTGACAACATTTGAGCTGTCATGCAAAACTTGTTGGCGAATGTTTTCTTATCTCTTTCTTATCAACAATGAAAAGGAATAGGATGGAACCAACAAAACCCAAAATGACCATTCTATGGTCAAGGCCAAAGTGTTCAGTCAATGTGTTTATCACAATTAGCAATTAGCATATCCACCTGTCAAGATCTTGCTCTCAGGGACCAGTGAGAAGAGAAAAAGTGTGTTTGTTAATCTCTCTTTAGAAAACCTCTCAAAATACGAGAACATCAATTCCTACAAATACCACTGAAGCTCTATTATGAGTTGAGCCAAAACATGCGCTGGTGCCCTGCAAGGCTCCCCAGAGGCTTTTGCGCTCATTTTCATCTCCATGGCAACAGTAAACAATTGGAAAGAAACAAAAGCATAACAGCAGAATCTCATAACTGAGTCAATCACTGGTTTCTGTCTTCTCCATGGAGATGCACAATTGTCATTCACCCTGCAGTCATTGTCCCTGTAACATGAGCAAAGCCTTCTTTCTCCAACAGACTTTAATGACATTAAGTATGAATGATATTTCTGTGGCATAATGGACCACAGTACTTCCAAAACCCTCAAAGACCTCCTTTATACAACAATGCAATGGAAAGAGGGAGCAAATCTATTTCTTCTGAAAAAAAAAAAATCACATGCACTAATACTTAAAAGCACATAATGGCTAGAGCAAAACATTTTTCCAAAAGGCAAAGCCAAACTAGCGCACTCCATTTCTTACACCCACACCCCGATGGAAACTGTGAATTTTTGGTGGGTTTTACCATGTAAACAAACGGTTTTGGCCAACAAGTCACCCATTGTGACCAATCCCTAATTTAAATCATAAATCAGCCAACACAATAATTTAAGATGCTAGAGACAGGAAATATGTAAAAGGAAAGTTCCTGCAGCCCAACTGGCAGGGCATCACACTAGCCACATTAAGGTCATAGCTTTGATTTGATTTCCATGGAACACAACTAATAAACTATTTACCTTGTATAGTCACTTTCAATAATTTTACAAGCATCCTACAAGCATCTGCCAGATGCATAATGTACTATGTGCATTCATGCACATTCATATATTCATCATTAGCCCATTCCACACATGCTGTCTTTACTGGTAAATTACTGCTACAATACCATTAAAAGATCATGTCTGAACACTTTTAAAAAAATACAGGTAAATTGGTCCTGGCTTCTACACAGAAGCTGTAACTTTACCGGTAATTTACTGGTAAGGTGCTACTGTGAACGCAGAACAGGATTACTGGTTAACTCACAGAACGTGCTAACATAAAAGTGACATCATCACACATCATTTTTTTTATGTCAAAAATGACATTTTGGTACTAATAAGTGAATTGTACATTACTGATAAACGACATAACACCATTGCTTGTGTGAACAGCACATTTGTGTATTTCCAAGAAGGTCATTTTGGTAATTTGCTGGTAAATTACCAGGATTACTGTGTGAAAGGGGCTATTGACGCCACAGAAAAAAATACTGAATTGTCTGAACAATAATTATCTGAGTTTTTACTTTATCAGCAATTGAAACTGTTGAAACATTTCACACTATTGCCTGCAAGAAGAAAAGAATGAATCACTGAGTAGTTTATGTTAAAACTGAAAACACTGCCAAAATAAATTTATGAGCAACTCTGAGTGCTAAAGTGAGTTGACAGTAAGAGGGGAAAAGTCTTTCATGGGTCTGCATGAGAGATCAGAAGGAAATATTCTTTTATACAGGGAATAAGGGAAATTCTTTGCAAACTGTGGAGAACAGATACGCCCTTCTGCGATTAATTTGATCTGGTTTCTTTAAACTGCTCTAACAGAACTACATTGTCCTATGCCAATAGGGACACTCATACAAGTCAATGCAAAACAGACAAGTGTTTGTAGCTGCAATCATTGCACTGGTCCATACAGAGAAAAAACCTAATGTGGTGTGGCCATTGGTTTCTACAATACATACAGTCCCCATGACATCATTGCATTCATACAAATTTCAAACAAATTGGAAACAAACTATACCAAAAGCAGATACTTGAGCTCTTATAACATTACATAATAATATTCTTCAGAAGGTGGACGATGGCTGACTGAGCACTTCTTAAAGCTACTTGGCTTACATAAACTCAGCAAGAACAGCTTGAGTCACTGGGGACTCAAGTCATGTGTTTTAGACTTGTCAGCTGTTCTGTGCTCACATGGACTGGGGGAAGACTTTTAACAAACATGTGGCCACCGAATACAATTCAAAGCTTAGTTAAAGAAAGAACAAGATGGTGTTTAAGACGTAAAATGTAAAAATAAAAAAGTTTGACATTAATGCCTAGATAAGTAACATTTATTAACAGTTTTTAGAAATAAGCTATTAACAAACATCACATAATGGCCAACAATCAACAGATCATTGGTACATTAAAATAATGCTAAGCATACAACAGTATGAAGACTTATTAGAGAAAGTTACATAAAATGGTAATAAGTAACACTTTAAAACCCATAAATGCAAGAAACCTACTTTTCTCCAACGTTTTGCTGAGCTCCTCCTATGAATCCATATTTGTCAGTCTGGATCTCAGTGTTGGCAAAACCGTTCGGCTCAGAATGGGAGCCCAGGGAGGAGCTCTCCTGCTCGGCTAGACTCTCCACCGTGCCCCGCTGACTCCTGCTGTCTTTCCATTGAACTCCATTATCTGACTGAAGCTTAGCCATCCTGAATACGATGTCTAAGCCCAAAAAAAACTCGCTGGTTTGTGGCTCAAGCAAGAATAAACTCTATGTTGAGACACAGATAATGGATTTCCTCCTGTCAACCGCCTCCAATCAACAGACTGAGATTGGAGCCACAGCCTCCAGTCACATTAACGATACGCCATACCTGATAATGATAGACATGTTAAACTAAGCTAGACCTGAGGTTTACCCGACACTGACAAACCATTATTACTAGTCACTATGTACATTTATAAACGATAACTTCGTAAAACACATGTAAAGACATGTTATTAAGACTCAATGCATTAAATTAGCTTAACCATGTATCAATATGACTACCAGAGGTAATATCTAAGGTTTAGTGAATGTTTTGGTGATTTGTTGATGATAAAACAAAATGAAACCCGGCTGAATTTAAGTTAACGTCGTTGTTGCCAAAGTCTGGTTAAAAAAAATCATAATACCGAGAGTTATTTGCTAACATGCTAACCAGCGAATTAAAACTACAGGTATACGACTTAAACCGTCTGTGTAAACACACGAAAAACTCACTGTGTTTTAAAGTCACCGCTAGTTTTACTGACAAGTCTATTTTGTATGTTTTTTATTTAATAACTAATAAGCGTTTCTACGTAACTAACTGACGCGCTCGTGCTAAAGTCCCAGCCTCTAGCTTTAAGGAGGCGTGGCTGAACATGCGCAGTAATTGCTGTATTATTTACCATTATTTACGATTGATGTAGCGTAACCCCACTAAAATAGTAGCTATTTACCTGGCTATTAAATTATTAAATACGTAATAATAAAATAATAAATTATTTTAATGCTCACACTTTATTAGAGACTCCAATCCCCTATATTAGAAGGTCCAACTAAAATATAAACAATAGCCTACATAAAATAAACAACATACAAAAGTTAAAACGTAAACCGCACTAAAGGTCAGGGAATAATGTAAAAAAACGATTAAAACAAAATTACAAGATTTGTTGGCCGTCAAAGGTAAACGGTTGTTTTGCTGGTAAATTCTCTTTTATACCAAATACCATACCAGTCACTTACATGGTCCATAATTAACTATGTACTTTGCATTCATTGTTGCTTCTTGTGATGGCAAACCCCTACAGTTAATAATCCCTTACATGCTGTTCTTATTATTGTAATAAAATCTTCAGCAAGTCATGGTGTGTGTAGTTCAGTTCACACGCATAACCACACACACATTTCAGATATGCTGTGTTTCCAAACAAACATCTTAGGTGTAGCAGTAATTTCTTAGCAGGCAGAGATATTTTTAGGTTTCATTACTGGAAGGCAATGCATTATTAACGCACAGACCACAAGTGACCAAGTTAAAATGACCAAGTTTATTGGTCTGCCCTCTTGTGGATGACTCAAAAATGACCAATTTGCAATTTGCTTTTATTATTATGAAATGGAAATGTACAAAATAAAGCATAATTATAAGCTGAATTAATTTAGGCGACACTATATATATATATATATATTGCAACATACAGTTTCTATAAAATTACTTCACATGGTGGACTATGGCTTGGTGTACTAAACTATACTTCTGTTGTGCTACACATTAACTATGAACATGTTCTCTTGCGCCTGACAACCAGGAAGTGTCCAAATACTTCTTGTATAAGTATTGTTTAATATTTTACCACCTACATTAAAATGTGCTTGTGCTGTTGTTTAAAATAAAAGTTTACATGTGTAAAGAAGGCACCCACATCTGGGTCACCTGGACACGTGCAGCTATCCCAGAATTCCCCCTCCTGCCCCATGTCTCCTTCTGCAGACTTCTACTCACGTGTGTGTGTGTTACATCTGAAAAGATTTAATCTAAACACAAATTGATGCAGTGTGTACTGGTCAGACTCAGTCTTTACACGTTTCTACGTAAGTGTGTGTGTGTCTGTTCACCAACTTTCCTCTTTCAGTCACGTGCCACAGCTCTCTGTGAATAAAGGATTAGAGATAATGTGCTGACAGCAGACTGCTGAGGTTTTCTTCAAGTACTTAAGATATTCAGAACATTTCGTTTAGCTTCATATTTATTTCATTCATGATTCTTCAATTATGAGCAAAACTATTTTAAAAATTGATTTAAAACATCACAATTTAAGCCTCAAATGTATTTTTAATATTTAATCCACTAAATATATATTTTTAAAAATGTT
>JAZGTK010017249.1:0-12353 GCA_036877625.1 Ambastaia sidthimunki
ATTTGGCTAAAATGAGGTCTTATAGGTATCTTACTAGGTTTTGGAACAGAGCAACAGTCACATGGCGACAGCTTGAGACATTTGTCACAGTTCTGCATGCGATCAGGGAGCTGATATGTGTGACTCTTTATGTGTGTGTGTCAGATACATTATCTTCTGTAGTCTCCTCATTAAAAGCGCCATGGCTGAGTGAACACCAGTTCAACCAGTATTTTTCTATGAGGTCATCCCAGTATTTTCATGGGATCTCTCTCTCTTTCTTTGCCAGTGTCTTCACAGCTTCTGGTTTACTTGCAATAGTTCATTACTTATTTCATGCCTCATATAACAAACATTTTCTCTCCCCTGAGAAATATCAGCAGCTGGCCAGTTATTAACCTATGGCATTATTTGAATGCAGATTCTGAAGCTGTTTCAGTTGACTGGTGTTTCCTGATTGAGGTGTAGTGAACAGTGAATAGTGTTGATTTAGTGGTGGGTTTGGAGCTGAAATGTGGTTAGCGTTTAATGGCTTTTCTCTTCTGCTTTTTCCCTTCTGACTGGCATGTCTGCGTGAAGGTTTTATGCGCCCCTGGGAGCTCAATGATTGGCTAATGTCCAGCTCTGGTGCTGTGATGTCTGGCTGAGTTTATGAGGCAGGGTTGCTTTGCCTGTATATTACCGCCACCTGGTGGTTGTTTGCAGGTCTGCAGCATGTTTCTACTGCAACTTTGAAAACGTTATCTGAAATCTTTGATAATGACATTTCATGTTTATTTTTGATTTAGGTTTATTTTAGGTATTTGTGGGAAAAAAATTACACTATTATGCAGACTTGCTTTGAAAAAGAATGATTGTTGTCTGTTGTCAGACAACTGGCTTCAGTTCAGTTGCAGTTTTGCTTGTTATAAAACAAGTGGCATATTAGATCAGGTGAACCTGGGTGTCATTGCACACCAAGTGAAAGCTGTTCTATTACCGTATCTTATTATAAAACCTTTAGATTATTGTTCACATCTAAACCAGGCTATGAAATAAGACTGACTGCTACTGGTGCTTCATTAAACTTTTTGTTTTCTTCTTCCTCTCTACAGGAGCTAGTGAAGCCACGTGTTAGTGGACAAGAAGAGAATAAAGACACAGATAATCTGGTGCAGGAGACAGACAGCCAGTATGGCACATGGGAGACAGGCCTCCGCACAGATGAAAGGTGAACACACACACACGCGCGAACACACGCGCACACACGCGCACACACACACGCGCACTTCTAACCAAATCAAATCAGGAATCAGGTCAGACTCTCTGTGCATTACAATGTTTCAGGTCATTTGATCTTGTCAGTTCAGTTGTCTCTCAGATGCGCCATCACAGTTTTGGATAAAAAACACATAATAAATGTGATTAAGTACATTTAAAAAGTTAATAGTATTTAAAGTAAAGTGGATATGTAAATATAATCATATAAGAATTCACTTGAATTTACAGTTTTTTTAGCTTTA
Source organism: Ambastaia sidthimunki (assembly GCA_036877625.1). Classification (NCBI taxonomy): domain Eukaryota; kingdom Metazoa; phylum Chordata; class Actinopteri; order Cypriniformes; family Botiidae; genus Ambastaia; species Ambastaia sidthimunki. The sequence goes on from JAZGTK010017249.1 coordinate 1,482, forward strand.
AAATACACAGCTACATAAAATCAAACACCTTAAGCTTAAACTAGGACATTGTCTTTCTCTTATGCATTTAAAAGTGCTGTGAAGCAGCTATATTTTCCTGCACCAGCCCTGTGCTTAAACACACAGTATATAAACTGCAATATAAACAGTATATATGACTGTCCTCAGTCACTGTATGCAACTCTACACTAGGATCAATAACATCTATTGAGTCTCTTCTGTAACATTGTCTCCTGTTACAGTGACCTTTTGTGCAGAGACACATGCAGATTTTATACCAGACTGGGCTTGTCAGAAAAGTTTAATCACAGTACTGACTAATGCAACTAATGCAGTGATACTGGAGTTGATATGAGTGGATCACTGAGTGGATGGGCTGCATATGGACCTTTGGATGAGTACAGGTTGTGTGGTCTTTTGGGGGCATGGCTTGTACTGCATGGAATGTACTGGTTGCAAAACTGCACCACCTTGTGGCCATGATGAGCTCTGCAGTCAGTGGTTCTGAAGACCAGTTGACAGTTAACCAGTCAAAATTCTGTCATTATTTATGCATGTAGGTCCAAAACTTGTTTGCTTTCTGTAGAACACACTGTTAATGCCATATTTTTCTAGCAAAACATGAGGCTGTTAGTCATTAACATTCTGCTTTCGTGAAAATAATTTTTGTACAATATGAATATTGCTCAGAGTGAAGTCTAAGTCTAAGTTTTGGCTCCCAGCTTAACCCTTGCTACTGCCCAGAACATCAGCATTTTGGAGGCAAGCATAACTTCTTCTAAGACAATGTAAAAATTAGTTCAGTTTTTTTTCCGTTTTTTCTCTGTATTCTCAGTTTTATTGTGCAAAAATGCATTTTCTACATAAATTAAACATAGATGATATATGATAGTAGTAAATGAACCTTTATCTTTTCCTCAGCCTCACCCCAGCTACACCTTCATCTGAAGGCAACCTCACTCCATCTCCTCGGAGGCCCACCCCATCCCAAACATCAGAACAGAGCCTTCTGATTGACACACCAGACGGCTCAACTTCCTCTCTTCACATACAGACTGAACTTCCTTTTCCAGAGGTCTGTCCTGACCAACCCTTCTCAGATTTAAAGAAACGGTTCACACAAAATTCTGTCATTATTTATTCACTCTGCGGTTAAAATAAATGAAGACTGAGGCTTCTAAACCTCTTTTATGATACTTCTGTGATGCTCTTGAACCCTTTTTGAAGCTTAACTTTTAAAATTCTTTTAAAGCACTAGTTCTTGTTGCACTTTTGTAAATTAATTTATAGATAACAAATTGGTAGGATTTCATTGTAAACTAGCAAGCTTTATATGTCTCTTGATCTGTATAGACACCAACAACACTGTTAGATAATAGTGCACAACGTGCCAGGGCACAGCTGAGAAGTAAGAGTACCCGCAGAGCCCCGCCCTCCAGAGCCGCCCGTCACAGCGTCCTCCTATCACAAGTACCTGAAGGAACAGGAAGTGACGAATGGCGCTACAGAGACACAACAGGTATGTAAACACATCTTAACAGCTAAATACCTGTTTATACATGACAACAGGTGCTTTTTATCCCACAAGGTTTGCTTTTAGCAGAATGTTAATCCATTTTGTTTCTAATTTTTAATGTATTCAAAGTCAACAGCAGCTATAACACATGGTCTCTCTCTTTCTCTCTCTCTCTCTCTCTCTGTTTCTCTCTTTCTCTCTCTCTGTCTTCAGAGGAAAAGGCTGACTCCTCTAAACAAGGGGAGGAGTCAGACTCAGAGGAACAAGCCAAGGGACTGGACTCCCGCACTTCCTCCATCTCCTCTCAGCCACAGAGAGTGGCTCTCTTCCCTGGCATGGACCCATCTGCCCTGAAGGTGAGGGAGCTGTTCTGCATCTGACTGCCAGATCTGCATCTGACTGCCTTTCTGTTTTACACTATTAATCTGTATCATGCTGGACAATGGGAATGCATTAGTACTGTCATTCCATCCCAAACATCACTTAATTTAAATGTTCCATGAAAGTTCCAGCACAGTATCTAGGTTCCAGACAGTTCTTGCTTCAGGTCTTAAAGGCTGAAAATGATTGCCTTCAGGTGCACAGCACAAAAAACCTGATCGCCCATTTCATAGGTTGCTGTTTATTGCGGCTCTTTAGTTTTTTGCGACAGCGTGCCCACCTGAAACCTAGCCGGTGGGACGAGTAAAAATCTGTCATAGCTTCTGAAACTAGTTAGAGCAAGTCTTGTGAGTGAACTAAAAGTTAAGGTGACAAGCTTAAGTCTTGGATGAAAAAAAGTCATAGAAGTTGTTTGATGTGTGTGAATATTGTTTATTGTTTCAGGCCCAGCTAAAGAAGAGAGAGTCAGACAATCAGACAAATGGCGCCTCCCCCTCTCAGCTGTCACGCTCACCTAAATCTCCCTTTATGCCTCGAGCTGCCCGTGTGCTGCCCCCTGCTGGTGGCAAAGAGAATGGGTGAGTGCATTTACACCTAGAGATAAATACAGGTGGGTCTGAAAGTTTTGGGGTCACTTGAAACCATGTTTAAAGGTCTGAACACATTTGTTTTTCTTTGTTTTCTTTGATATCAATATTCAGAAATATCTTAACAAACATGCTAGGGGTGTAATGATATACTATGGTTTGGTTTATATCACAGTTTTGGAGCCACGGTTCAGTTTGTTTGTTTGGCATGGCACCAGCAATATTAAAGAACACTACATTCACTTTTAACTTCATAAAGTTAACTTCTACTTTTAACTTCCTTGCACGGTGGAATTTTCCCATTAGAAACTCATACGGGGGGATTAATGAATTTTGGGAGGGGACTTGTTGTAGAAGGTCACTGTACTATACACAATGTGCTGCAATCATGTGTTGATTTATATTAATAGTTGGAACATACTTGCAGAAATATGCCATTCATAACTATTTTGAGTAAAGCCTACTTTGTCAATGGCCATGTCAGTGGTCACCATAGTGATGTTAAATATGGACATTTTAGAGTTGTGAAAATGCATTGAAGATATCAACAGATTAAGTCAAAAACCTTAACAGGTGACCCTATCAAAAACCCTGATAGAAAAAACCTTATTTATCTTTAAAGGTACATGTACACTAAGAGTACTGCGGTAGGAATTGTGGGTGGTCTACTGAGGTTTTCTAAGGTTTTGAAGATTGTTTAATATCTCTAAAAACATGCACATCAGAAGTTAACCTCATAAAAAAGATTCTGAGCTTTCTGCTTGAAACATGTTTGCAATGAGGTAGAAATGCTAATATATTTGGGAGCAATCATTTGTGCATCTTTCTTCATGCTTCAGTGACATGCAGTATCAGATGGTGAGTCAATTATTATGATATCCAATCACAAGCGGTCTCAGGACACATCAGAGAGTTCTATTGCTACAGGTGTGTCCTGCACCACTTTTGATCAGATGCTGATATCTAGTGTAAACAGGGCCAAAATGAATTAAAAGTGTCTTCTGTCTCATGTCCTTCACCAGTTTGACTGTGAGTCTAATTGTTTTTTCCTCTACATTGTCTTTCAGAGAAGAGTCCTCACCTCAGTGGCTGAAGGAGCTAAAGACGAAAAAACGTTTGAGTCAGTATGAAAACGACAATACCGCCTGAACAGGCAGGTAAACATCTTGTGTCTGTATTCATATCTGAATTACAATATTTCTCACTTCTGTGTAATTCTACTGATCTTTTCTGATATTTTTATATCAGTCTGTGTGTGTTGTTCTCCTCAGGATGCCTTATAACTGCAGTATGTGTAGCTGTAACTCATGACAGAAGCCTTAACCTTTGACCTGGAGTTGGAAATCTGCTGCTGACTATGACATCATATTGTTTTCATTAGTTTGACTGTCCTCTCTCTCCAGAGTCATGTACATGTGCATGGTGCCTTTCGAAATGATTTTTGGCTGATACAAAGGGTAAAACAGAGATCTGCGTGTGAAACTGTTTATTTGTTGGAGTTCCTCAGTTCTTTGTCATAGAAGAGAATTATTTTTTCATAGGGCCACTTTAACCTCTAGTGTGCAAGAAATTATAAATATGGTGGAACTGATGTTTCCAGCTTGTGTTGTTATCAGGATTTATTTCACCGTGGGACCACACACACACACACACACACACACACACACATCTACATCTACAGTAACCTGAAGTGCTTCATATAACTGGAGTGTAGACGGGTTATTAGCATTTATTTTATATTTCGGCTCTTTTATAATTCTTATTCTTTTCATTCATTTGATGGTTATGGTTGTTTGATGGTTATAGTCACCTGTTGCACAAGCATCTCTGTAGATTTTGTTTCTAAACATTTTTACACATCAATGCTGAGCAAGTTGACAAACCGACTGTATAGAAAGTGTATTTAGTTATGACAAATATTAATGTAATCACGAAATGTTATATTTGTATTAATGAGATTAATGTCATTGTCAGAGAAAAATTGTCAGTGTATGTTTAGCTCGGTTCAAAGTTCTTCATTTAAGAAGAAGCAAACAGAGTGTGAGTGTTAGGTTGCGAATGCAAGAATGAGAGAGTTTGAATCTGTTTGGTTGGGCTACCGAATGCGTTTAGTTTATTGTTTGTTTGCACATCTTCACTCCTAATAACCCACAGACTTTTATTTAGACATACTTTCAGACATACTGTGGTGTATGTACTGCCTTACTATAACTGGATGACTGTATTACAATCATTAGTTGAGCAAATGTGTACATTACAATCACATTTGAATGAGCATTTCATTCTAATATCATGATCGCAATTTAAGTTGCAATTCAAGCGCATGCACAATCAATCATACGATTTTTTAAAAATATATTTTACATGCTTTATTGATGGGCCAACAATCAAATTATAGTAAATTGCAGTCAATCTGTCCTGTAGACCAATCACCCTTTTCCTTCTTACAATGTAATAATGAAATACAAAGGGATTTTTTTTTTAAAATTTTGTGTCATATCTTAAGCTTATAATTTTCTAGTTTAACTAGTTTGCTTAAGCGAAATTTAAAATGTCGACGTACTGTAAGCCATGTCCGGATTGCACATTTGTTGACACCATGTTTAAAAACACAGGGCCATGATGTCACTCCCACCTAAAGTTTTTTCAACAAGCACTTTTCACCTGTTAATAAATAGTACTGTTTAGTGGTCAGTACTGACCAATAGTCACTTTTTTAACGCATGAGTCATCACCTGTGATGTCATTATTTTGATGCTGGTATGCTGAAGGTATGTGAGTAATATGTCTTAAGATTCACTTGCTTTTCTTTTTATTCTAATATCAGCTTCTTGTCTTTGCTTACAGTTATAATATGTTTAAGGGTAATTTGTCCTTTTTATTTTAAATTTAACTGTAAAGATGTTTATTGCACTGTGTTGTCATGCCAGTGTCCAGAACTGTAAATTCATAATAAAATTTACTATAAACTGACTTTGTTGTTCCCTGTAATTGGTGGCCAGTCAACAAAACTATGTTTATTGTAATTCCTCAAAGCTTACACCCCTTTTGTTAAAAATAGGAACAAAATATAACACATTTTCAAAAAGCGTGATGCCTGTATTTCAAGTGGAATATTGTTGGGTCTGGAGCAACATAATATATAGATAATAGATAATACTTAATTTTATACTGTTTTGTTACACATTACGTGTACTTACTATAGTAAAAGCAGATTATCAATAATCCATAATAACATGCAAGTAAAGTAAACAAAACCATAATTTTAACCCCATAGTAAGTGCAATAATTAGTACTACTAAGTACTTAAATGTAAAATTACACTGTAACAAGGACATCTTAAAATAAAGCATAACTCAACATCATATCATCAGCCAATCAGATTGTAGGATTAGTTTAGGATCAATATTAAGTTCAGGACAGAGTTATAAGACTGTACTATTTTTTCTTTGTGATTTTAGAGTTGTTATGGTTAGGGTTATGGGTACAAATATGAATCAGCTATTGATTTCCTAAAATCCAGGCCATTTCTATCTATGCCTTGAAACCACAATTAAAGCTGAAAAACAGAGTCAGTCATAACGCAAAATCAATTATTTATTACTCTGCAGTAGCAAATGGAATCACTGACACAACTGAAAGGCGCGTGAAAGATCAGCATTCAGAGGTGAAGAGGAAGGAAAGTGTCAGAAGCTGAAGGTGAAGAGATGTGCTGGCCGTTCAGTTTGAAGGGTGGAAGGCCCCTCTTTGGTGCCACTGCATGTCACGAATACGCCTCACTGACTGAATCTGAGGCAGCACGGCCCCGTATTCAGAACACTCCTTATACTCTCCCTTCTCAAACAAGTACTGATAGCCTCTGTATCCTGGGTACTGATATGCCACCCAGCTGTTATGGAGATAAACACAGACACATCACTGGTAACTTCATGGTGCAGTATACGAATGGTCCTAAATGTGAGTTTACTGTACTAATTAAAACTAAGGGGACAGTGAGTGGTAAGGTTTTACTTACGTGCCACTCTGCACACGAACTGAAGAGACTTTCTCATGGTATCCATGAGCGTGGAAGCTGGGGACATCATCATCTATGATCTCGATCTTCTTCCCAGCAAAGCTTGGGTTCTCGTACAGCACAATCTTGTGTTCCTGGCTGTCCTGTGGGTGTAGAAAAGTAGAAAATGGACAAATAGCATGTTAATATAAATATATTTATTTAAGTCACTACATAATCTACATAATTCTATTTGTGTCGTTTTATAGTTTTTACTTTTATTCTAAAGTTTGGAAAAACATTCAAGAACATTTTTTTGTGCATGTGAACATAACATTTTACAATTCTGCAGTAAATTTTTAGTTACCACTTTGATGGGGCGGAAGGCGAAAATGCAGTCACTGCGTCTGCTGTTGGTCCAGGCATCCCAGCGAGGATACTCACCCTTCTCGAACACATACTGTTCCCCCTTACAGCCGGGCTGCTCATATCCCACCCATCTACACACAAATTGCACATCTTTTCACAGGCTAGTCTCTCATAGACATAGTAGCTGTGTATCTTGGACACTGGATTGATTTTCATTACAACTGATTGAAATACATTCAAACAAACTCACGGTCCACACGGAACCAGTATTGAGCCCACTTTCTCAACGCCCGCCTCTTGGAGGTTGTTACAGGGCCCAGTCAGCTCATGACAGCGGCCCTGAAAGTTTTCCTGTTCGTAGATCACCAACTTTAAGCAGAGAGAGAGAGAGCAGAGAGAATTAATCAGGAATACTGGCTCTACCACAGACACTGTGAGAAAGTGTTTCTACCTTGAACGCACTGGCCGCTGGTTGCTTTTGCTTGGTTGCAGGATTCTGGTGATCAGTTGCCATAGTGAACCAGGATGGGTGTGATGAGCTTTGTAGAGAGATAATGTTGTAAATACAAGAGCAAAAACCATTATCAGTAGCAATTAAACAATACACAATTAAATGTATTCCCCCAAATACTTGTCTATAGATAAAAACAAGACAATACAATATCAATAATAAAGAATGCAAAAAGACGTGTAGTATTCTCTTACCAGCTCCGGGGTGCCAGTCACTGTGGGGTGGCATCAGAGGCTCTATATATTGCAAGCACAGGGGCGGAAACATTGCCAAAATATTTCTACGACCTGAACGCATTCATAGGCAGGTCCTGATAGGCTGGCTGGCTGGCACTGGGAGGGCAAAAGAAATACCAGCCAAACGCACACACATGCGAGTACATCATCATCCTCACACCCTCTGTCTGCCCTCCCTTTTCTTTTGATGCCCCACAAAGTTATTTCATTAGTTGTCAGTTTCGCCCAGCCGTGCTTTGTTTCATATCCCATGATTCAGCACAACCTGTGCCAAGAGTCCAGCATCTAACAAGAGTAACAGACTCTGACTGTCCAGCTGAAAGAAAGACTGTTGCATCTTTGCAATTCTAATACACTGTAGTGAAACTATTTTAATGATATTCTGTGAGGTTTTAATGTCAGATTGCAATTGCTTTGTATAGTTAAAGAGTTTGTGTAGTAAAAGGAGATTTTGAAAAATTTACCTGATGGGCTTTGCCCTAGATGTTACTTATAATCTATAACAATTTAACCTCTTAAACTATTATTTATTGATAAGGAGAATCATTGCTCAGATATATTGCATTACTTATACATTTTAAATTGTAATAAAGTGTCTGAAACAAATTAAATGTAAACCCTTAATAAGAAGAGGTTTACATTTGTTTCAACATGAGAAACTATCGGGAAATACATTCATTAAAAAACAATCATTAAAATAAAAAAACTGAGACTAAATGATGTCAAAACTATTCAAAGGGTTTACATTTTTCAAACCAACATTATTTATTTAAACGAAAATACAAAGCGATCTATAACGCGATTTAATGTAAGTTTAAACTTTAAAGTGTATATACCGTCACCTAGTGGCTCTAGATAGTGTTTTCCGACACTTATGACTAACGTTTGTCAGCTGTCAATACACGTTTATATTCGATATTGTTTTGTAGACCAGTAATAAAACGCAAACATTTACTGTCAATTTTATGCACCCCCACCATGCAACAGGACAAAGCTGGAGAATCTCTGGACAGTAAAAACCCTGAGTTCCAATTACAGGACTATGACAGGGACATTGAACATTAAACTGATATTAAACTTCCGCCTGACTGACATTACATTTAAGAAAAACAATAGGGCAATGATTGTGTTTAAGCACATAAAGAATTTAAAAACATCCGTTCCACAATATAAGGAACATCTGGATCAGTCAAACATAGAGATGGTTGGAAAATTAAATTCCCATAAGTACAGATGATTGAGACGGATAACAAACACAGAATGAGATGACTGGAGCAGAGAACTGCAGGAGAACTATGGAACTATAACAGCAGAGAACTATAACAGGTTGAGGGTGGAGAGTGGTGGATCAATATCTCTTTTGTTCTACCAATGCTGTTCTTCAAAGCCCTTCTGAGCAGTTTGGATAACAAAAAAACAGAGTGAAAGACATGAGAAAGTGATAAGTGCCTTTTAAGTGCCTTCCAAGTCTTCTAAAAAGTGTCCAATCAGGGCAGCACTGTTCTTATGCCAATCAGCTTTATTTTAGAATCCATCCTTTTCTATGTAAAGCAGAATGTGTATCTGCCTTTGGGTTTATGTATGTTTCCACATATGGGATCTTTTTTTTACCAGCCGTTTCTTCCGAGTATGTGTCAGTCCACAGCTGGCTTTAATATATCTTTGTGATCTCCAGTTTAGGACATAAATGCCATTATTCTAATAAAACATGGTTGCAGGTGATACTTGCAGATATTCTTTTGAAAAACACCATGGAATTGACACCATAAGGCTGCTTATTGATACAAACACGTATCGTCTCTGTAATTTCACCTTTGCTAAGTGAAGTTGAGACCTGTAGTTAACAGTAAGGTTGAGGATAATGCATAACTCAGCTCCTCTCCTGCCCTTTAATAATGTTCTCTGCTCTCTTCAGCTCAAATAATGATGCTAATTATGCTAACAGCTATGCATGAAATGTTAGGTTAGAATTTGACACCACATAATTTAAACAATGTAAAAGATTTACATTTTGACACTATGTTGTTTCCAACATAAAATACCTCTAAGTAGAGAAACTGTGAAACTTTCGATGATGCTTTGCATTTTGTACTGTACTGTTATTTTACTGTAACGAGAGTTATGCAGTTATATACTATAGCATACTTTCTTTCCAAAATGCATGTGTAATAAACCAAATGTAACAACAAATGAGTCTATTTGCAGAGCTCCACAGCAGTCAGCTGTTAAAGTGATTAGTCCAGAATAAGATCTAAATCTTTCCTATTTGTTATCACCTGGGGACACAACTATTTATTTTTGTCTTAAGTAATCAAACACTGTACCATAAACTAAAAAGTTCTGTTTTAGTTTAAAACTCCCCCTTGTCACATGCCCAGGACAATCTTCCTTTCAGGCCTCTAATCTCTGCCCGAGCATCTGTTAATATCCTATCGTGAAAAGGCATTACTGGCACATAGATGAAGACCAAAAACAGACCGAGACCTGAATTCTTAAGGGCTGAAATCCATGTGTGCGTCCACGGATTTCAAACAATCAATAATTCTGAGCAATGTAATGGACCACCACATAAATGCCTTTTGTGTAATTCATGCAGAATAATTAATGTAACTAAGCAGTCTTAATTATTTCTGGTTGGAAAAGCATAATTTCCCTTTAGAAAAAACGTATATAACAAAATGTCAGTAACTTTCCCGTTCTGCTCTTCATCAGCTAACAAAATCACCACAGGCACTTCAATTTCTCTGTAGATTTCACAGCATGGCTAATGCTAAACCACGATAGCCATTTAGAAATGTCTCAACAATCTCCTACTGGTTGATTTCAATAAAGACAGTAAATAAAAACAGTTTGAGACTTGCTTGCCTAAAACAAAAACTGTTCATCCTTTTGTTTCCAGTTTTGAGTAAAATGAGATGTGAGATCATAACTGTTATGAGTGGATGTATCATCAGTGAAGTGCATTGACTGCACAGCAGGACAGTAAATGTGGAAGAATAACAGACAAAAGAGGAACTCACAGCAGAGTTTAAAGATAAGTCGGATGAACTTATGAACCAAAGCTGTAAACTGCTTTTTCTGAAGTCATTAGGTTAAAAATGTACATACTGAAGTTGGACTGGTGAGTCATAACACTATTCAGAAAGATTTGCTTAGTGAAGCAAAACAACAACAATATTAGAAGTGGTATAATGAGCAATTTTTGAATAAATTGCACAAGCATCATCCAAAAATATCAAATATATGTGATGTCACACACACACACACACACACACACA
>JAZGTK010017251.1:0-12353 GCA_036877625.1 Ambastaia sidthimunki
CTGCAGGTCGCATTCCACAGTAAAGCAGCATTTAACATTTAAATGTCCTGTGCAAATAGACATCTTTTAAAATTGAAATGCAGTCTTAAAAGCATCCTAATAAAATGCTTCATTACAGAAATATATAAAACACTTAAACATTTCAAAAGTCTTAACATTTCTAATATTGTCTGCATCCAAAATACAGTATTTTTAATTCAAATTTAATTACATACGTATAAAAATGACATATTTCTATTCTGAAACGTATGCAATAAAACATGTGTTATTCTGAATCAGGTGTGTAGCTGAACTGATAATCTGTTATATAAACAGTGCTGGAGATGTTTTGACTAAACAAATCACGTCTCAGGATCCTAATCCAGACACTTAACACGCTTCAGTCTAACACTCAAACACCAACAGAAGCTACAGAAGCTACATACATCCTCCTCATTCCCAAAACCAACCACAACTAAATAAACTAAACACATATATTCAACAGATTAAAAAACACTCACCGTCTCCTTGTTAGGGAGCAATTCTTTCCGAATCCTGAAAAAGTTCTTTCCGTACTGCCGTAAACCCTTTATGAACCGCTTCTGTTTGGAAAAAGAAATAAAAAGATTTAACACACGTAACAGCGTGACTCAATCACTACAAATACACTGTGAAAACATCATCTGTGTTCATCTGAACAAGCTCTGCTACAATTACCAACCGAGAGGAAATGGCAACAGAAGCCCAGAAGCTGAGATTGAAGAGTATGACAGATGTCTATATGAGGCTCAAACAACACCTCCTGCTAACTGCACAAACTCTTCAAACAACCACATTATTCTTGTGTAACACAACAGTTACAAAACACTTGCTTACATAGAATGAATGCAAACAAACAGAACTTAAGCTAACCGTGTTCAAATAATGATGTTTACAGAGGCGAAAACGATTGTTATCTTTATACAAGCATGTTTACTTTCCAAAGAAACAATTCACATATTAAAAGCATAAGAGAAAAACTCTTACAATGCAAAGCAGAGAGTTTAGAAGCAAATGAATTTCCACAGACTGCAGAAATACAGACGACTGTGAAGCTGAAGTGATTCTCTCTTTCTTTAGGAGTCGCAGACTGAGCACAGAAACATTTAGAACCAGCAGAACAGACAGCCAGCACGATCACTTTCTCATTCCAGCGCAAACTCATTAAAAACAAACTGCTCCACAACCTAAAGTCCACAGCACACTGAAATCTCTACATCCACCTCCAGACAGTGCAAAAACTGAGCTGCAAATCCACAAAGTCTTTAACGGTATGTCGTTTATTTTACGAGCAGGAGACGGCTTGTCACTCGGTGCTCCTCCACTACAAAGGGGACGGCTTTACATGTGATCTTTCTGCTGGAGAGCCTGCGGTCAGCTGGAAAACCTGGAGCGGAGTCCAGCGATGCATGGTGGAATGCGGCCGTTGCGTCACACGTGTGTGTACATACACACAGAGCATGAACAACACACCAGTCTGTGATCATCACTAACTGAATTTAAAACACTCCCCTCCTAGTGTCTTTTACAGGAGAATGGTATCACTGGAATATAAATGATATCAATGGTATCATGGTAAACATTTAAAGAAAGTGTTAACTGTGAGCCTCCACAGCAGAGGACGGCTGGCTGATCTTTGAGCTCTCAGACAGGGTTAAAGGACACGAGCTGTCTGGAAAACAAGACATGGACTTCCTCTTGCCATGGACATTTGCCTCTAGCAAATTCTTTTCAATTAAATGTCAAAGAAAACAGCTTGTGTGTTTACTCTGGTGGGTTAGTACACTCTGCTTGATCAAATTAACCAGCACTTGGCCCTGGATTTAACCAGTCAACAAAACCACACAGAACAAACTTTATTTTATTATTTTATAAGTGTCTAACAGCTTTATGTGTTAATGAATCCTCAGCCAATCACCACAAGTCTAAGGTCAGTACCTGTGTATTTAACACATTAACTAGATAACAGGACCCAAATCCATTACACATACCACAGCAGCCCGTGTCAGACCTCATGTTTCCACTACTGTCATATTAACAGAGCACTGCAGCATTTCAGTGGCCTGGTCCCACTGCTTCAGAACACTGATAAATCACACCCCCCCTGAATGACTCTGCCCTGCCATGATTCCTCTGGCCCTCCGTTGCTATGCAACAGGGCAGCGGATGGGAGGGGCTGAAGGGGGAGAGCGAGGGGCGAGTGGAGGAGGGATGAAGGGGGGCCGCTCACTTGGCTGAAAACAACAGGCTTCTTTTCTGTCAGAAATGGTTTCAGCGTGCAGCCTTTACTCTCTCTCTCTCTTCTGGACAGAGCTCTGCTGTGAATGAGAGCGAGGACAACACTGAAGCTCTTGTGATGCGTGCACTTCCTGTTTCTGTCCTAATTGTTAAGGGCTGTAAAACTGGTTAAGATTATTCAAGCATGAACAAACAGATGGTTTGCACAAAACCATCAAGATCACTCTGCACAAAACACACACACACACAAAGAGACAGACGCACACACATTCAGAGAACTGACAGTCTTCAAATACCATAAATACTTCACATTCAGATCTGTGACAAACACATGCAGTGATTCTGACCTCTGGCTGAGACTGACATGTTATGAGTAAGAAGAGAGTGGAGCACATCACAGTAATAATCACAGTCACAGATATCATCAGACGAACATGATGATTGTGACACTCACACGCTACAACCACAAACACAGATGAGAGTCAGCCCACATCCTGTCTATTTAAACCTTACATAACATCACAACCACAACAGAGACGAGACGACAGAAACACACACCATCAGCACTAGACATAATTCTACAGCCTTATCAATGTGTGTGTGCTTACGAATCTTGTAAAGCGTTCACCACCTTTTGCCACTTATGTCTATAAATAAACATTAATTCAGTAAAACTGCTGTTTTTCTGGTGCTGTTTAAGCAAAGGTGACAGGAAATTGTCCAACACACCCTTCCTGCTCGCTCGACTCTTAAAGCAGTGTAAAATCTAAACACACAATAACTCTGAACCAGCGATGGAGAAAATATCTCCTGCTGAACAAACAAGCTATTTTCAGGGTGGGCGGGTTGACAGGAAAAGGTTGGAGTTTGACTCCAGACATCTGCAAACATCTGTCTTTTGTACAGGTGCTGGGCTGGAGAGAACATGCAGGTTTCATCGTTCACCACTGGGGGGCCGTGAACGACACTATCAGAAACTTGATGCTGTTATTTGTCAACCTGTGACAGGTCACAGATAACACACACAGAGATAACACAAACATCACTGCGGCCCAACATTTATAAAACAACATAACTGGCTCACAAGAGTAAATAGGAGCTACATATGATATCACACATGGCATTAAAACGTTTACAGTGGGATCTGAAAGATGTCTGTATGTTAACCTGCGGCACAGCAGAAGAATTAAAATGGCATGTGGCTGAAACAGCTGCAGGAAAGCTGCAGTGACCCTGAACTCACTGTCACTTCATATTTCAAAAAGAGCAACGGAAAAACAGCAGAAATAAAGAGAGCGAGAGATAAGGAAAGGGGGAAAGATCGGGAAGAGGGGGGCAGCTCGCTGACTCAAACTCTCCCCTTCAGGCCGCATGTATGACACAAAAAAAATGGCAACACTGGTGTAATGGAGGTCTGTTCTCATGAAGAATTTATATAGAGTCTATTATTTATCTCAAACAAATGGTTATACACTTCAGTTCACATGTTTTCCTGTATGAATTAAAAAACAACCACACGCTCAGTTGAACTTGCCACCACAAATCAATACACACAATCTAATAGATCTTTTTTTAATGTACACACACCAACACGGCTATCATGACCTGTATTTTCACAATTCAGCCTTCAGTCGATCTGCACACGTGTGTGTGTGTACAGAACGTAAAAACACAGCTCTCAGATCAGACTGCATTCTTAACACTAACACAAAATTTGATTTTCTCCTTTGCTTATTTATTCTCTCTCTCTGTCCCACAGATCATAAACTGGACGCAGCTGCTCTCTTCTGCTGGAGGAAATGAAATGATATCAGTCTGAAATCTGCCCTTCTCTGTTTCACTCACCATCTCATCTTCTGACCAGCACTTCTCGATGAGTTTGGGCACTGGTTTCTTCACCAGCCGCTGCAGGGCTTTCCCGGCATCATAGCTGCTCTCGTGAAGCTGTGCAGCAGAAAAATGAAAAGATCAATTAAAAACAGTAACATGCCGCTTTAAAACAGCTTCAGAAAAGAGGGACTCAAATCAGTGAATTGTGTTTGTTTACACAAACCTTCCAAACAAAACCCATCTGAAGAATAACTGTCTGAAGAATAAATCTAACGCAACATATGAGAGAAAGAGTTACAGTTTAGAAGAGCAATTTTCACCAGCTCACTCCAACAAAATGTGCAAAACGTCGTCACATTGCTACTTCCTGTATGTTCCTATAGCTCAACTGGCATAAAGGTTGCGGGTTCGATTCCCAGAGAACACACGTTCTGATAAAATGTAAAAGAAAAGCAAAGCTTGGGAAAAGCTACAGTACTTAAACAGCTGAAGTACTATTGATATTAAAAAATCTGATTTAGTTAGTGTTGCTATTTTTACTATTCTTTCATGATCTTTACGTGGGATAATCTATAAATCTGAGAGTTTGGACTTATTTTTCTCTAATAAAAGGACGGAATAAATCTCTCTCTATAAATGTGTCAGATGAGTGAGTTTGGACAGCTGGACTGGGAATCTGAAAGTCATTATTGAGCCGGCAGTGTGAACTGAAATAACCTCAAATAAAAAACAGCCATGCAAATCTTCAGATGATGACATCACAAACACTGCAGATATATTTAGAAGATCAGACAAGCTCTTTATTAAGACAAGATACTCCTTAAAATTCATCACAAACTGATGGTGCTTTCTGTTTCATTATCTCAGATGAGGGTTGTTTATAAAAACTGTTAGTGAAGGTCACGACAGTCGTGCAGTTAAGACCAGAGAGCAAACAATTAATAAACAAACCCTGGAAAACATCCCAGCAACAAAAACCACCTGATAAACCCACTTCCTCAAGATCTTCACTGTCACTCTTTCAGCCTGACAGCTTTTAAAAGCTCTACATATGTCTGTCTACATGTGTTTTAGTGCTAACACACTGTCACTCAGTTGCAATAATCATTTATTTTGACAGTTGAAATAATCACTAAGATGCTGCCTAGTTGTGTATTACTGCACTGAATTTAATTTGGTAAAAGCATTTACTAGGAAATTAAATTTTTCAGCCACTGATGGAGACTCAGTTATTAATAATATCTAAAGTTTAAACACACAGTAAGTAAAACTGATCATTTCCTCATTGCTCTTCTGCTGTGGTGAAGTTCAGTGGTGATGTGAGGCGAGTACACTCACTGTGTTTAATGCGTTGAGTGTAGTGTCGTCTCGTGAGGCAGCGAGGCAGCCGTCCTCCGTTGACCCCCCGTCACACATTCCTGCGAACGCAGCCATACTCCTGACAAACACAGCACTGATCACGTCACTGCACACCACACACACCACACACAGCTGAACTGTGAGATGCAGCTGGAGCTCACCTGGCTGCCCGCAGGTACATGAGCAGATCACAGTCATTCACTCCCGGCATCCAGACCAGCTCCTCGTTCTCCGTCACGGCCTGATCTCCAGCGCAGGGGAACGGCCGCAGCTCCGGCAGCTTTGCCTGAAGTTATCAGATCACACATAACATCCACTTACAAACACGTTTAATCTCTCTGATGCATCAGAGTGTGAACTGACTGATGTCCATGAGTGAAGACCTCACTTCTTCAGATGAGACGACTAAACATCTCTCTGCTTCAACAACCATGTGTTTAAACTCTCTGCTGCGGTCTGAGGTGTGGTGTGAAGACACTGTTAATATCTCTGTTACTGAGGTAACATAAAGACATACCTGATGACTAGGACCGACTCGAATCTCTCCTTGTGTACTGTTTAATCTCCTGACAGAGAGAGAGAGAGAGAGAGAGAGAGACTATTGAGCTGATGAACAGTGCTGAACATCATGTAGTGTTTTGCTGTTATTATACAATACATTAGTGACAGACACTCGTTTGAAACAAATGCTCCAGCACATTAATCATCTCTACCAACACAATACAATATTCATATCAGTGAAACATTCACATTAACACACACAAGAGTCAAGAGGAAACTGAGTGCATGTAAACCAGCAGATCTAACAAAAGCACAGGAGGTGGGGACAGTAGAGCTGATGTCTCTCATTGTTTCTGTGGAGGTACATCACAAAAGCCCCCGTACAGGCAGATGATAATCACAGGAGAGGAGCCCTGAAACGGCTGCTCACACAAACCCACCGCAGTAACCATGGCAACAACACTTTAATAACAGTGTTCTGATCTCCAGCTGCAGTGGATTAAAGAAAATGACAAGATGTTCCTTTTCAAAAGCCTTCCCCCTCTGTTACCATGGGAACAGCACCAGTTTTCATACAGCTAGGGCCCAGAAACTGTCACTGTGATTTGCACCCAGAGCCGGGCTGACTGCCCAAACCTGAGGGCGTCAAATCTCATCCCCCTGTACACAAACAACATCTCCCTCCCTAAAGCACAGGTCACGAGATTCTGACTGAATAACACCAAAAGATCAAAGATTCCACACGAAATAAATACAGCAGACACATGAAGAGACAAAATAAAGCATTAGAGAGCAAAGTTAAAGCATTTTAACATGTATGAAACACATACAATAAAAGATGGGAAAGTACAGCTCCTCTGACGTCACTCATAAGAGAAGTATTTACAGCACGTGACATGCTGTCAACACCAGAACAACTTCCTGCAGACTCGACCACGTGTACAGCGATCCCGCCTGGACCCGCCCCCTCATCAGTATCGTCCAATCACTGCGCTGCTCTGACACGTCATAACACTGATGAACACAGCGAACGTCTCAACTTACGCACACAGCTACTAAAATCACCCGCCCATCATTACTACTGTAAACAAACAGCTAATAATAAACACAAAACAGCAGTCACAACAATCTGCCTCTTATCTGTCCACAACATCACAACAGAAGCTACATCACTAACACAGCACCGCTGCAGGAGTGATGATGTTGAGTGCTGAGCATCAGTTCTGCATTAACACAGCCGGCACTGACAGATTAACCCGCATTAATGACAGTGAGATATAAAGCACGCGCAGCTCCTCTCCGAGGATAAACTGTGACGCGCGCGTCGGTTAACGGGAGCGTGCACACGTACCTGCGCGGACTGAACAGGTCCTCCATGCCGAAACTACAGCTGCTCTTTTATTGTGACGGTAGGAGGAATTTGTGCAGGTTCTGGTTCTGGAGGTTCGTGCATTCAGTCGGACAGCAATGAACATGTGCCGCTCGCGCGCACCCCAAAGCAGCGCGAGAGAGACGTACACCGTGATGGAGAGGGGGACCCGTGAAGGGGGTCCCGACCAGCGACCGTAAACCGATTCCTGTCTGTGTATCAGCCAGTGNTCCTCTCCACAGACTCTAATGCTGCCCATTATCTCAACATCACGTGACAATCTCATCACCAGACCCCGAATACAATCAGCCTGCAGCAAATTACACACGCACATCCACAAGAGTTTAATGCATTAAACTAAACTCCAGATTTAGCCTAGACTGTGACTCACAGCCTTAATCTGATGTCTTCATCAACCGTCTTCATGCTCTACACAAAAGTTTACATCAAACAACAAAACCAGCAGCTGTTATCATAACATTTGTGTGTGTACAATATTTACAGGCTGCAGTGATCTGAAGACAGCATATATCTGAGGAGTAAGAATGAGCTCACCTGGTTTCTGGGTTATATCCTAAGATGTAGAAGAAAGAGTCAAGTTGTGCTTTGAACTCTCTGGCAGCGAATATGTCAGAAAAGTGTGAAATGTTACATTTTCCCCTGCAAAACAAAATCAAGCAAACACAACTGTGTCAGTTCAAACACATTTCCACATTCACTCAGCATAAAGCCTGAAGCTCTGATGTGGATTTGAAAGTGTTTGTTCTATTAATCTACAGGTATAATTACAGTATTTCTGTACATTTATCCCATATTTCAGTGTCTCCTCCTTTTATTCAGTCAGACAAACAAAAGATGACCGTTAGCACAGGTGTCACGTCACAACACAAGCCCTCCAGCTTCTAAACAAGGCAGTGAGAGCAACATCTTAAACGTGTTTTTCACAGTCCCTCACTGTTTGTATGTTCCAAGCTGTTCAATACAGTCCTCATAAAATGAACATGAGGTTTGGGGCATTACAACACGCTGGAGGAATCCAGTGAGTTTAAGTCCTGTAATAAAGTCAAATCAAAGACACGTCTGTGCGGCAGAAGCTGCAGCTAATTTGCCCTGAAATGAGACTCGCAGCTCCAGATGGTTTCACTTAAGACAGAAGAAAAGAGGGAAAATCCCTCACATGGTAAAGACAGACTGAGCAGATCTGGTTTCATGTCTGTCCTCTTTTCCTGAGCCTCAATGCAAAACAACAACTGCTTTCAGTAATGCATCGCATGCAGAATTGCATATAATGGTAGCGTGAGCTGCGACGGCGGTAATAAACAGAGGATCAAACTGTCCATTAACATTCTTACTGGTTATATCCTACAGTATCTGTAGCTGCCAGAGGTTTCAATATTTAATTATAACGCATACAGTGTTATTAACTGCAAACCACTGCGGGTGAATTCATGCGACTGCAGTCAGATGTAGTTCAGTGTGTTACCTGAGGGACGCAGCATGATAAGTGTCCACATAATCAGAAATAAAGAGCTCTCTGCTCTTAACCACAGGATCAGTAATAACCAGCTCTCCACCGGAGTCTGGAGAGAGAGAGAGAGAGAGAAAGAGAGAGAGAGAGAGAGAAAGAGAGAGAGAGAGCGAGAGAGAGAGAGAGAGAGAGAGAGAGAGACACACACACAGCGTGAGACGCATTCAGACTCAAATACCTGCAGGCGAGACACAGAAGCAGACAGATGCACAGACACACGTGTGGCTGAACTGTGAGTGTTCAACAGTCAGAACATAATGACAACAGCATTACAGCTCCTGGAAATATAAACAAGGGAATAATACACACAAACAACAAAAATGGACCTGATCAGAATCTGCATCAGTTTACTTCATGCAAGATTTGAATGTCACCGTTGTTTGTTTGTATCTTTGTATATCAGTGTATCAGTACACAACACAGTACACGAACACAGCCTCACTGCTGGTGAAATTTCAGTACTGAGACAACACAACCCTGATTACTATAAGGCATGTTGTGTGGCGATTCATCTGTGACTGAAACAGATGCAGGAGGTGGGGGCTGTTCATCTCTGGTGGGTGTTACAAACAAATGTTCTTTAATGTTTTATTAGTGTTTAATGTGAGACAGAGTGTCAGATCTCCAGCCGGCCGAGCCGTCAGTCTGTTATTACTGAGTGTCACGATCAGATCTGATAGTCAGGAGAATCAGACCTCAGAGGACACATTACACTCACAGTTGTTTGTACTTCACAGCCCCGCTGTCGCTCTCGAGTGAGGGTTACCATGGAAACAGGGGCAGGAGGGTGAAATTTCTCCTAAATTCTCATTTCTGTGAGACGGCGTTTTCTATGAAACTTTACAAACTAATAACCAGAGATGATGGGGGTGAAAGCGACTCTGGAAAGAAGTTCTTGATGTGTTTTTTTGTCACACACACACACACTCGCTGTCTCTTACCGTTCTCATTGTTGCGGTCCTGCACCAGGTGCTGATATACAGAGTCTGGCACCTCAGACTGGCGGTAATACCATTTCACATTCATCAACAGATGATCCCGCTTACTCTGGAAAAAGAAAAAAAATTAATATCTGATAATATTATTCGTTTGTTAACAGTGTTGCAAACTGGTCTCCTGACAAACATGGGAATATAGTTACTGTTGGGTTTATAGTTGCAGCCGTCCAATGCCAAAATCTCTAAATGAAACAAAGTCAATTAAAAACAGATGAAAGTCTTTCAATGGAGGTACAGAAACAAAGAGTGAGGTCAGATGACAGAGCAGCTCTCTGAAACATGCACTCGCTGTTTAAACGCAGGACAAATGCGACCTGCACACTGCAGCTGCACATCTGTATAAATGACATCAGCTCTTATTAAACACATCAAACAGCGCTCATGTCCTACAGCTTCACTGTGAACTGCGCCACCTGCTGGCCGTGGAGGAGACGCCGCAGTTCCCTTAAATGTCCAGCCAGTGGCAGCACTGAGTTGCCTGCAGACCTCCCAAAGGCACTACAAAGAGGGGCCTGAGAGAGCGAAGAAAAGGGCAAAATACAGCTTTTCTTTTTTCCCTGACATGAAATATTTATTATCCCCTTACACAAACCCAACTGAGCATTCAAACACTCTGAAAGGACATTAAAGAAAACAGCTCAGCAGACGCTGGCGACCCCCATAGCTGCGGCCGGAAATCTTTAACATGACTACAGGTTACCACATTCCCCACAAAGCCCGTCACCACGCCAGCCTGCTGGAAAAAACATCCTGGGTGGACCAGAGAGCCAAGAGACTTTTTTATTCAATCCACTTCAGAGCTGAGTTGTGGGGGGCAGCGAGTTCATTCTTAAACAATTCCAAAACTTCTGCTGCCTTGAATGAGATCAGTGGAAACTACCAGAAGAGCCTGAACATACATCTCACTAGACAACCCACAAAACAAAACACAGCAACTGGAGATTTCAAACAGACTGTCGGCTGAAGGCAAGAATATCTGTCTTTAAAACAGCAACAGAGAAGCACATCTAAATAACACAAAAACATGCCACTGTTTCTACTGGCGAGATTTAACTTTCATGTTTTCTCTGAGGATGGAGGCTGATGGAGATCATGATGGGAGTGACTATCAGCTCTCCTGCTGTAACTTACAGTGTCAGAAACAAACACAAACCCCACTAAACACTAACTGCCTGTAAAGACTTCACACATTAACACAGGTGTTGAGTACAGAGCTGTGCTAGTTAAGAGTCCAGTAAGAAAGAGGCTGAAGTTGATCTTTATGAGTCTATATGTGACTGCTGTGTCAGAGGGGGCGGAGTCTGTTGCTGTGGCAGCATGAGGTCACATAACTTCAACATGACATTAACAGAAGAAACCCACAAGCAGGGCCCTCACGTTTCTTCTCATGTAACCAACCACAGCTAAGCAAAAGCAGAGCCATCAGCTCTCCACCTCCTGCACATGAACAGGAAGTGTGTTTATTTTCAAACGTTATGTTGAGCTCTTCTGTCAGATAGCAGCAGAACTCTCTCTGGCTTCCTCTGGAGAATCCGGAGCTGAGGGAAAGCAGGACTCCTCACTTCCTACAGAAGGTGGGAAATGGTTTCTTAAACTTGGCAATGAAATGGAGAGAGGACTTCAGTCCTGATCGTGTTGCAGGGAAAACATGTGAAGAATTTGAACGACTACAGCACTGAAACTCAGTGTGAGCTTAACAAGCTGAAAGAAATGCCTCATATAGTTTAAAACAAACCTCAAAATTCATTTCTGATGACAAACACACACTGTTGCATATGTAGCTCTGGTGTAAACAATCTCTCAGTGTGGAAGATCTGATCTCTTCAGACATGACAGACGATAAATGTGACTGAAAACATTTCACTAGCTCTCTCTCAAACTGCCTCTCTCTCACAGACACACACACACACACAGTAACAGAGAAACAACCATATAAGCTCTTAAACAGCCCTGAACAAAAGCAGCTCGTGAAACACATGCAGTCTGTATGTGAGTGTTTCTTTAATAAAGAAAAAGTGTCTATATAAAGTGAAGACAGACAGCTGCAGAAGACAGACTCTCTCTCTCTCTCTCTTTATAATTGGTTTAAGATGTAAACATGCACTACACAAACTGCTCTTCAGTGTTTAAAAACACCAGTCAATGTCACTTTAACACACCTGTATCTGCTCCATGCTTGCGGAATGTATAAAGTTTTACTAACGTTACCACAGTCCACCTTTGGTATTCATAGTAAAACCATAGTGAACACAAATTTAACACTGTCCCATTACAGTAACTGTATTCTGAAACACTGTCACTACAGTTTAAATACAGTAACTTTTCTTTTTAAACACCAGATTGTGTTTAATGTGTCTGGAGTGATTCTTTGGTTCAGTCTGTTTTATTTAAAGGAGAGAGATATTGCTGCTGAAACTCCTAATGTACACAAGTTCTGATGACATGTTTCTCTCCTGCAGACAGAGAGACAGACAGACAGACAGACAGAGAGAGAGAGAGAGAGAGAGAGAGA
>JAZGTK010017252.1:0-12352 GCA_036877625.1 Ambastaia sidthimunki
AATTCCCCTTAGCCAGGATCCCCTCACAGCTTCTCTGAGCAAACTGTGAAACTGTGACACTACATGACAGTTTTGCAAGAATCCTGTAAGAGGCTTCCAGCAAGCCTGACGGTACAGCCAATACCTCACATGCGACAATAAACGGAGCTCATCTGTCCATCAATTCTACCAGTACAGCACATCTGAAATCCATTAATACACCTGCCTCTACCTCACAGTACTGCATAAATGAATCAGATCGGCTAAATCAGATTCAGTGTCCTCATACTGAGATAATGTTCTCCCAGAGTAGTGTTTATGAAACAGATGACCATAAATTTATACATCAGTTGGAGTAAAATAGTGTTTCGTATGAAAGCTACAGCCAATGCACTGCTTGGGGGGAAAACACTACAAAATGGTGCAAAAACACTATATGAGAGCAAAAGTAGGTCATGTAGACATCTCAACCAACCCGCAGCCCTCCTCAAAAAGACATCAAATAACAACGGATTGTAGGAGAGCAGGCACTGAAGCTCAGAGATGTAAATCATTTATGAAGTGATGCTCATCTGTAGCTCTGAGCCTCACGTTCTCCACATGAAACAAGACCAGAGAGAATCATGTCTCCTGTGTGGCTGGTTCTCTGGAGTGGAGGAGACGGTTCTCAAGGGCTCAGACTTGTAACACTTGCTCGTGAGCAGTTGTTAGGTTGATGAGAACAAACCCCCGTTGGGTTCATTTGTTGCAACACAGTGTCCATATATTGTCATATTAATGCTGATTTTCCTCAAGGATTTGATGCAGAGGATTTGCAAATGTTTGCCCAAAGCATCCTAGACAAACTTTAAAAGTCTCTTTAGACACCAGTCGGTGAAGTTGGTTTGTGAATATTTCCACATCTTCAAAGCACTGAAGCGTGGAGAAGTTTATATAAGTGTGTTATTAGTATACTTCTTTAAAACTGTAAATAAGAGCTATTTTTACAGAAATGTACTTTTTTGTAGCCTACTTTATGTAGAAAAAGTTGTGTTATTCAGCTAGTTGTGTACTCAAAGTTTACTAATGTTATACTTAAAATATTTTAAAAGTACACTTTTTTAAAAAGTGAACCAAGTCTGTAATTTAGAAGTATTGCACTTACAAGTATAGTAGTACTAGTAGTAGTAGTACTGAGTACTGAGCTTTTACTACAATAAAATCATGATTAATTTTCATAAGGGTAATCAGTGTTTGGGAAGTACCTTAGCAACTTAATAGCTGTTTAAACTAGTCAAACTTCTTCTTTATAAGGGTTAGCTAAACTACAAGCTACTAAAGTAAGCTATAGCTACACTGAAGCTAAATTTCAGCCTTTGAATCCAATCTTACATTGGTTGAGTTAAGCAACTCAGTTAAGTTGCTGTCAAACATACTAAAAAAACAAGCACACTGTACAAGACATGAGCTTGTTGCCCTTTCATGTTTAATATCTGCTACTAGCATGCAACACAAAGCCATAGATTGTAACCAACTCACATCATGTGCCCATTACAACGCTGTGAGACATGCCTCAGCTAGCTAAAGACATTATAAAAAATATAAAACTGGTTTGAACTATTCCTCTTTTTAAAACTGAATAGCAGTTTGTAGTTTAAATAGCAATGAGTAACAACCAATAAATTTGCAAGATGACCACTGCCTTCTTTCTGCACTGTAAACCCGGAAATGTCTCAAAAAAATCTCTTTTAAGATAAGAAATTATGTGTTTAAGTAGAATGTTTAGATTTTGATTACAGTTAAATTAAAGTTCTCATTAAGTAAAATATTTTAGTTAAAACAACTTTAAAAATTGTTAATTAAACAATTCATCTTTTCCATGACATTAAGTTAACAGAACTCGTGAGTTAGCTTATAGGGGGTAGATGGGGATGTTGCACAATTTTTTTTAAAGCCCTTAAAAGGGTGCAGCACAGTCAGGAAATAATGATGATTAATATTGTGTGCATAGGTAGTGAAGCGGGTCGACAGCAAATAAAAACACCCATGTCACTTATTTATGAAAGACAGACATTATGCAGCAATGCCGCATTAGTAACCTGTCCTGCTCATCACCATCTCCTATCAAAAACCCATTTCTGTCATCACACTCCAGAGCTGTGATATATGACCGGTGTTTTCATGAAAAGATAAAGCTGTAGGTTGGTAATAAACACACGTCAGCCTCTTTTGGATCAGGTTGAATGTTTCTTCAGTGCAAAGAGGCTCTCAGTCATTTATTTTTAATTTTAATAAAAGCGAACAATTTTTTTAAACACAAGGCATGATTGGTTATCAATGCAGGCATATCCAGTGCTGTAAAAATCGTAACTTTATGCAAATGAGCGGATGGAAACATCCAACAGTGCAGATCCACTCTGATCACACTCTTCCCAGAATTCCAAGCGGTCTGAACCGCATTCTTCTCTCTTTTCTTCTTTGTCTGATGTGTGATAAGGGTTCGTGTTTTGATTTGTTGCAGTGACACGTCGACTCCCAAGCGACTGCATTGATCTCTGGCCCTGCTGCTAGATGACAGGATTGATTGGCTGCTGGTGTTTGTTACGGCTGCATGTGGGACAGGGCTGCAAGCTGAGGGGAGCTCTCTGTTATTGTTGCAGATCTAAAATGATATTCCATCATGTTATGACAGACTTTCTTCAAGCGTACTAATGCATTTTACGTCCTGACTTCCCAGGCAGTTCACTGACCAATGAGATTAAATGTCACTGTCTACTACAGGCTGAGAGAACTTCATTTCACATCATAAAGATAAGAAACTGCAGTACGTTTGAGGAAAAGTGTCAGACTGAGGGAACAATCATGGGCAATTCACTATATACCCACATCTGTTCTGTCTCCTCTGAATTAGAAATGACAGGAGTTGACAGAGACATCACATTTCAACCCTAGTCACCTTAATATGTAAGAGGAACATTTTATTGGGTTTGTAAACCCAAAAATGTAATTTTTGTTTATATTTACTCACTCATATGTTGTTCCCAACCTGTAACTGATTTTGTCCCTGAAACAAAATATATGAACTATAAAAACTACACAAGGAACTAAAGTTCTTCACTACTGTGAGGTAGAAAGCTGTGCTTCTGTAACTCAACTCAGCTGACCGGAGAAGATCATGCAATGATCATGTAAAGAAGGCAGATGTCTCCCAGATCCCCTTCCAAATTCCCAGATAATCCACCCAGATATGCCACTTTTCTCTCCACCCCGTCTGTTTTACACATGCACAAACACAAACATATTCCTGCATATCTTTGTTCTCCATATCACTATTTCTGAGAGCTAACATGTGCCTTTCTTTTCATGTTCCCTTGTTTGGTTCATCTCTCATTAGATATTCCATCTTCTGCTCATTTTCACAGCACTGCTGTAATAATATTCGTCTCTTTCAGGAATTCTTTGAGGAAGTCTTTCTGACATCATCTTGAATTCTATCTGTCTCCCTCTTTTTCTTCTGTCCATCCTTATTTCACCCTCAACATTCACTAAACTCAAGTGGAGAAAACAAGGAGAAAAGATGTTTAGCTTATGGATTGCTCTTTTATTGCTCAGGACATTTTAATGAAGTTCCCGGTCATGTTTTAATTAAGGTGAAGTGTGTAATATTTTACAGAGTATAATTTTAACTGTATTAAAAGCTGTAACAGCTTATTGTGCAGAGACTCATCACTATTGTATAAGTAGGAATAAAAAATGAAGCGAAAATTGTTCTGTTCATAATGAAATTTCTAACATTTAATTGCAGACGGTGTATCTGCAAATGTAGGTACTGTTTGTGGCAATGTTAGAGGAAATGTGAAGTTTTGAGGTTAGTTTTTCAGGAGTGAAATCTGAGACGCAGGAAACACAAAAGTCACCATATGACCTTAATTTCACTACATTCATAACATTTCATGTTGTTTAAGAGATATTAAATGACATTAAGAAAATCTAATTTGTGATTTTCATTTATGATTTATCATTCCGTAAAATTAGCTTGATGTGTGTGTGACGTACATAAATTCACATCAAAGCACAGAAATCCCCATATGAGCCTCCAGGCTTGATCAAACTCTGACACCAAGAGAGTTAATGCTGATGATCATTACTTATTATTTTGAGGCATTCTCTGTCTGAAATTCCTGTAACTGTCTACATGTATGTTGGTGGGTATGTGGGGGCTGTCTGCTTCATGGACAGTCTGTGTGTGATCATTGATGCAGGATACGTCTGCCAATCTGCTCTGCGCACCTGCCCATAGTCACATTCCATTCCAAAGCCCTAAGAGCATGCCAGCTGCTCCCACAGCTCCTCCAAACATACACACACACACACACACACGCATACACACACGCGCATACACACACACACACACGCGCATACACATTTTGCTGACTTTTGGGACAAATTTGTCCCCAATATATGGTTAATTAACCCCCACACACACATACACAAGTTTGGCTTCGTGTTTTATGGGAAGAAAATGGTTGATATACTGTACATACTGTATTTTCTATCCCCCTACACAAACTGTACCCCTAAACCCAACCCTCACAAAAAGCCTTCTGCTATTTTACATTTTCACAAAGATAACTCTGTATGATTTATACACCTGTTTTTCCATGGGGTCAAAGGTTAAAATTTACTGGTATTGCTATACTATTTGATACCCATAATGTTGTGACTACTCGGGCCATACTCATTCACACACACACACACACACACACACACACACACACACACACACACACTACTGGCGGCATCCATAATATTTCATGCAAATCAACACTAAACCACTAAAATTTACAAACAAACAAATAGAGACTACCCAGCATAGTTGCATATAGTCCCTTGGAAGATTTTTAAAAGTTTTGTAAATAGCAAGTAAAGGTTTGTGTAAGGTTTTGTTGAGTTTGTGTCTGTGGTATAATCAGCATTTATTACTTTAAGATTAATAGAAATTCTGTGTTTGCTGTATAGCCTATTATGGACATTTCTGTAAGTTATTTGAGCACCAATTATCTTTCCACACCAACCTATTAATGTGCAATACTATATGTCAGAAAATACACCTCTAAATGGAGAAACAAACTGTGATTGGTCACTTTTTATGTCTGTCAGACAGACAGATCTATCCTGTCTATGTAGGTTGACCAGAATAAACCTAGTTTATTGAAACCTCGTCTGCCCCTGTAATAGGACTTATACATTTAGCTGAATGAGTCACTTTAAAAGTGTCTCCTAATTTAAACTCATGACAACTTGCATAATTCACAATACTCTTTAACAAATTCCCACCCTTGACACAAACATGACCCTCCCTCAGCCCCTCTGCATGTCCTGACGGGCCCAGACGTTGATTCTGACACTGTTACCCAGCCAACACTAATTATAGCCTGGAATGAGAAACAGTTAGCCACCTATTGGTTGCCAGGAACAGGTGAACCAGGCGACATATCCACAGTTCTGTGGAGGAACTAAATAGACATAAGAACTGAATAGATTTTACCTTTTTCTTTTTAAAGAAAAGAAAGTAACATCAAAAAAGGCTTTAAAAAATTCCCTGTATTAAGTGAATGTGAAGGATTTGTGTTTTTAAAAGCTTACTGTCATAGTCTGTTATAATTATTACCTGGGTCATTCCTACAGTGTAGTACACAGTCAAGCCATCATGCATGTCCTAATATATTGGATAAAATATTAACTTCACAATTTTTAAAGATGAAAGGCATGTAAGTTAGGTTTCTTTTGTCACAATATCATAATTTTGTGAACATGAAACAAATTGTAACTCATTTTTTGTCATGTACCTGAATTCCCATTCCATGATTTCTTTTCCACGATCAACCTTATTAAAACAAAACATGTTTTACTACAAATACACTAAAAATTATAGCAATTTTCTTTTATCTTCAGTATCACGTCATCCTGTTAATCGTTTGTAATATCCCTTTAAATTCTCCAGAGACAGAACACAGTTGATTAATGAAATCGGGGCGGTTTGCTCTCGTATGTTTTATACTCACTAAATGAGCAGTTAGCAGCTGAGTGTAGGAATGTAAGAGACAGAAACAGTTTGGAAATAAATCAAGAGCCCACAGGAAACAGTAAGTTGAGCTACTCAAACTCAGCAACCCCAGAATTAGCCAAAGCTGGGCCCTGTTTGAATACCGTGTGTGTACAAACTGTAACAAATGGTCAGACTCCTCAAGCATTCTTAAGATTATTTTGGGATCACACAATCAGTTTAAACATCAACATGGAAACCAAAGTCAAATTCTGAGCTACAGAGTAGAAATTCAGAGCAATTAAGCTAAAATTACTCTCTGACAACAGCATTAGGATCAACAAACTGCCAGATCTGCTTCTCATTTCTCAAGATTTCAGTCTTAAAACAAGCATCGTATGTACAGTCATCCATCACTTACTCCTCTCTGCTGTCTTCACATTATGAGATAAAAGCCAAAAACCCTGTTAGAACCTGTTTAGAGTGACCAAATAACCTTGTGTAAAATTCTGCACATATCAGAGACTTGGCCTGTTGGGTTCTACACATACATATTTAGGTTCAAGTTCAAATCTAGCATAAAAACAATGTTATTTAATTTAGTTCAAACTAACCTTGAAAGAAAGGAAACCAAAATTCTGAAGTTAAAGAGATGCTGGCACTTAAGTCATAAAATGTTTTTTTAAATACCAGCACTTGACATGAGTCAGTCAGCAATGTCATTCATTCAGCTACATAAATCCAGTTACATTTATTTAATTAATATACTTTAACCAAAAGCAACCCATATCTATACATCTGAACATAAGTTATAGCTGGATCCAGTAAACCAGCAACAGGTCTTCAAGCAGCCACTGTCCACGAATTACTTAGGAAAGATGAATGTAGAAAAGGCCTGGAGAAAGAGTAAAAGATACTACTCTGTCTTCCATCCATCCGTAAATTCATCCTTTCTCTGAGAGTGTTGTAGCCTATCCCAGTTATCTCTGAGGTTGATTCTGCTTCGTAGGAGAATAATATTTCTCCAAAGGCAATTTTTTGGGAGGAAGGACAGAATTAGATTAGACTGTCACAGTGTTGCACAATTCCCCTGATGCAAAGCTGATATGAAAATAAATGCAGGAGAACAGAATATGTGAACAGGAAGAAAATACTAGAGGGACAGGTGATTGGTTCTCCCCTTGGGGAAGATGCTGATTGGATCATTCACTGAGATGTCCCCTCCCAACAAACCAGTCACACACACTGTGTGTGTAAGGATGTGGAAAGAGACTAAGAGAAACCAGAATGGGGGTCACATTAGCTGCCACACACCCACTAAATCAGGTTAATGTGGTGAATTTGTTCCAGACCTCCTGAAAGCTTCTATCTAAAGGCATGTCTGAAAGTAAAATTCTCAAAGACACCATCTGTACACACCATTAGTCACTTAAATTGCCTTTCTAACACCCCTCTGATACCGCATACAGTTTCTCCTGACCCACTTTTATACACTAAGAATGCTGTATTTTTATAATATATTCCTCTGTGTGAATTCAGAACATTCAATAAAACACTCATAAGCCACGTACACACTGCATAATTTGTCACTCTTCTAAATTTTGTTCCATACACACAGACTTTGAAAATTGCTCTCCACAACTGAATTCACTCCAAATTCAGATAATAGCAAATGAGTTTTCATTACATTTATATAATCTGTACAGATCTCACATTCTGGTGCTAGTAAACATTAATAACAAAAATACATGTCTCTGTTCATTAGTTTATTAGTGTTCATACTATTTACTAGTTTGGAAATTGTCTTCCATCATTGTATAGTTTTCCCCATTAGTCCTGTGGAGCTGTGGCAACTGTTTAAAGATAGCAGCTTAAAGACCATAAACAAAACATGATGCCTTTGTTGTCAGCGATTTACTAATAACTGCTGGATGTTAATTTGTTTTGCTAATTTGTTGCTAATATTACTTTAAACACCAAAGAGATTAAACTGTTGGCATCCATCTCTTGCCAAACCCACAAGACGGCAACACATTGTTATGGCTATCAACCGTTTCGGAAGTGACTCCTGAATTGTACACACACAGAATGGTAATGTAGTGGAAACACTTCTGCATTTAAATACATTTGCAACTCTTAAAGCCTGCAGTGTATGTGGCTGTGTTAAATCAACTGATGTGCCACAATTATCAATAAATGGTTAAATAAGTGCCTTATTCATTACTTTACATTTTTAAATGTGGTAGATGCTTTTCAATGTGACTCACCGCATATTCAGTTTATTTTATCAGTACATGTGTTTCCTGGGAATCAAACCCACAACCTTTGTGATGGTGATGTTGGCAATGATTTACACCTAAATTATGACACTGAGAAACTTTAATTGTCATGAAATGGAGAACATGCAAAGAAAATGGGTTCACAATACAACAAGAGCAGAAACATATCAGGGCTTACATATCAAGATTATAGATCCAGTGTCTCGCTTCAAACTTTGAGGAAAACAATTACAGAATTGTCTATGATACAATCAATACTGTGATTAGACTTTAAAGATTACTCTGTACCTCACTAAGTTAAAATGAGACTTTTGTCTGTGCCCACACATGGTAATGGAAGCTCTAAAGCTTACTGTATAAATAACAAAATTTCAACCAATGAGAAATACATTTTTATAAGCATATAAAATATCTATAGGCAAATATCAATGTATGGCCAATATGCTATTTTTGTATGTGTGTGACTAAGTCCAGCACCTCTGTGTTCTCAAGAGAAGTTCAAAACACACACACTTACCTCATAGTGCTGATCCAGCTCTTAGTTTAACACTTCTCTCCCGGCAGCTGGTATAATCCAGAGATCTTCTACATTGTTCAGCACTTCTCAACTGATCTCACATGTAACTCCCTCAATGTTTTGTATCTCTTACAGTCCTTCACTTCACAAAGTCTTCACACACAGATAGAGAGAGAGAGAGGGAGGAGCCACGGTGCTGAGTGAAAAGGAGGGTGTCGAGAAAATGCGATTTGATTTGACGAGAGCGGTTCTTTTTAAATGCAGAGAGGTATTGGAGCATTTAGATGAGGAGAGAGAGACAGAGAGAGAGACCCCAAATCTCTGATTACATCTGCTTAGCAGAGAGCAGCTGTTCAGAAACAGTGACACAGGGCTTCTGGTGGTTATATTGTGGTGGGGGAGGGGAACGGGGGGGTCTTACATACTGTACACATACACGGGTTTGTATGTGTACAAAACTTAAACTTAGTTCTTAATTGTCTTTCAGTATCACTTTGTTTCTCCTAAATATTCATAAGTCTAGTGGAGGCATATTAGTCTGTTTCTCTGAAATCTGAAAAGCAGGGGACCGTCTCTTTTTGCTCTCCATTTAATATCACTGCTTTCCAGGAGAAACAACTGAGATATTAAAGAGATCTCTTTTGTGATTTTTCTTTCCTATGGGTCTGTTCACATGACCGTTGCTGGTCACCATCTGCATAACAAACACACTTGACCCTTCCACACTGAACTCTAGAACAAGAGAGAGAAATGATGAGCGTGGGAGGGTGAGAGAGAGAATTTGGAGCTTCCAAATGCTTTTTCTTCACTCTCATTAAACCATAATGTTTAAAGGAAAAAAATATAAAACAATTTTGGTGCAGAAATAATGTCAAACGTTTCTTCTGACCCAGCATAGACCAGCAAGATTTTACATATAACATGCTGGGCAAATGTCTGTCCAGTGAAGCTGGTTGACCAAGGAACTCTTGCTGGTGAAGCTAGAAGAAACCAACAAGTAAACCAACATCCTATACAGGAGATTAACATCCAAAACCGAACATATGCTTGTAAACGTCAAGCGTCTAGCCCTAAGTCAAAAACTCTGGAATTCTAATTCTAATTTTCCAAAACCTACAGCATTGCATTTTTCTGTATTTAATGTATATTTTATTTTCTCACAAATAACATACAAAATATACTTTTATCATACTTTGATGGTGTTTTGCATTACCGAATTTTTTAACCAAATTTTTCTTCCTACCTCTTTGCATGTAAAATATGATGCAATGCTGGGCTGCACTTGCCCTCGGGAGCTGAACTGCCCCATCCATCAATCCCAGCCTCTTTGCAAAGCCTGCATTACATTATGACAGGACAACAAAACAATCGGTGCTGAAATGTGCTGCTGAGGGGTGAAGGTCGCTCTGAAATGATCGGAGACCTTAAATAAACTTCAGCGACTGTTTTTCAACATTGACAGGCTTGGGAAGGTTATACAGAGCAGCAGGTGTTACACACTGCCAAGAACAGCACAAAGTTCAACAAGCTTTCCCACTAAATACAGTTTCATAGAACAATGAACTCTTTTATTTTCCTTAATATCAAAATAACTGTTATTCCTCATGTCCCCCTTATATATGGTACAATTTTATTTTCATGATTTAAAATTTCTGTGTAACAATTTTAACAATTTTAAACAGGAGAATAAGTTATAAATCTCTTCTCTTCCAGTTTGTCTGAGAAAACTGAAATTCTTTTATACCACAAAGAGATTGGAAAGAGTAAAAATAGAAGATTTGTATGAATTACTGAGGGACTGTGAAACAGCATAATAACACAGATGAAAGACAATTCCTCAGAAACTGAAATTACACATGCATAATAATGAATTTGAAATGGCATATTTTTCCCCTTGTGTGTGTGTGTGTGTGTGTGTGTTTATTGGACATATTTAAAGGGGCCATGAATTAAGAAACCTTTTGATATTTCAAAGGTCATTGTACTATAAAAACATACTGTAAGTTTCAGAAAACTGCGTCTCAGTATATCATAGTGTGATGAAAGACTGCATGTGTGTTCAGGTGTGTTCACCTTACAGACTGTATGACATCAAAGTGTTGTGGGAGTGATTCAGCAGCAAACAGGTCAGTCACTCTTGTGGTACTTTGATGTCATACACTATTATCATCTGTGCAGAAATACAGACTGGGCCAGCTAACCAATCAGAACGGAGTGGGCTCACAGAAAGGAGGGGTTTAGAGAGACTGACTCTTCAAACTGCTTCGAATAAATCGTTTCAGATGAGGTGATATTAAATGTATATTATGAGAAAATGACAGTGTTTTTTGAACTTGGAGGCATGTAAGCCTGTTTTAGAGACTCCAAAACAACATTACATAATTTAAAAATGACATAATAGGCACTTTAAATAAGATAAATTAATAGATAAAGCAGTGCTGACAGTATTTGGATGCAACACTATGTTCCAAAACACAAGTGTGATTAATGTTGTTACAATGTTACTTTAGTTTCATCTTCAAACTTACCAGTCATAGCAGCAGGTGTTTACTTCTACTGTAAGTCATGAATGCGACACGCCCATCAAAACAGAGCATCTCAAAGACGTCCAAAAACAGGATATAAAATACTGCATTACTTTCAAATGATGATGGTTTCTGATGTAAAAATCTTGCTAACATTATAAATAGATCTCAAAGGACTTAAAAAATGAAATGACACAAGAATAACAGGTCAGTAATTTTTGAGCTAGTGAAATGAAAGCAAATTCAGTCACACTTGTCCAGGAAACCACAGTGATAGTAATAAAGAGAATAAGTGACTGATAGAATTGAGGAAAGGTTATTGCAAATAATGACTACTTTAATAGTGTCGTGTACTGAAGCTGTAGTCTTCTGTAAAGCACAGTAGGTCATTACTCAGGTCATTACATATCACAAGCTGTTTTATAATGATGGTTATGCAGAAATCAGCAGATGACACATAGAGAAGACACAGCAGCCCATATTATTATTAGGCTATATATGTATATATGTGTACAGCCTCCATCAGTCTCTCTGTAGCTGTTCATTCTTCAACCAGACATGTACAAGCAGAAATAGCAGAAAGTTGGCACACTGTTGTTTCAAATTCATTTTCAGTGTTATTTCCTTCTTTTCTTCCTTCCTAAAGCTGAAGGCCTTGAATGGATGTGTGGTGAGCGAGCCATTTTTCATTGGTCTGTCCTTTGACAGAAGGTTTGATGAATAGGCCTTAACTTCCCCTTCTCACCAAATGGACACATGAATTATTAAAGCCAATTTTCACTGGCTCTTTCTGCAGCAGTAAAAATGTAAAAACCACAAACAGCATGTGAATAAACAACCAGCAGAGATCTGAACAAACTCTTACAGATTTAAGAAATGGACAATTTATTGCAACCGCCATCATTACAAGCTACCCAATCATTACATACATCTTATACATTCTCATGCATCTAAAACATCACACTGTTAAAGTTTAATAGTGTGTATGTAGTTAATAGTTTCAATGCAACAAAATGTTATCATGTGT
>JAZGTK010017253.1:0-12352 GCA_036877625.1 Ambastaia sidthimunki
TGTGTGTGTGTGTGTGTGTTGAAGGTTTCTACAGACTCTCAACCCTGTTAATTCTCTGTATATTCCATTTTCCTCCCACTAAGTGAGTCTAATTGCCTCAGCGCAGAGCATTTGTGACTGAAGAGAGCCACGGGAGGTTTATATAAAACAAGGGGCTGCGTCTCTGTGTATTGTGGACAAATTAGATTACATCATCTGTTTAGCTGTTAATCATCTGTTAAGAGGAAGTGAAGGTGCAGAGAATCTTCTACCCGCTGACAACAGATCAGTACCGTCGGTAATGTTTGACCAAAGATTATCTCTTAAATCGCTCTGTTTCAAACACAATCACACACACACACAAGTAGTTTCAAGGCAACTGGCTGTTGTTGCAGAGTAAGTTGTTTCAAGAGAAAACCCAGCTAACAATTTTAAGTTGTAAGAACATTTCCCAACGTTTTCATTAAGTAACAAAAATGTTAAATGTTTTTTGATAACGCTGAGACAACTTTTAGAGAACATTAGTTGACATTTTTAGAACATTCCCGGTTAGCTGGGTAGCTGCTAAAGTAAGAGTAACGCCATTATGATGCGGGACGTTATGATGTGACAAATGCAGATCCATCCTATTATAATCAATCCATCCTATTATAGCTGTTTGCACTGCAGGGACCGTATGTGTTTTATCACAACATGCTTTCAGTTGATGGACAACATCATTTCCCCCAATAAATTTAGAATTAGTATTTTATAAGTTAGTATTTCAGTATAGTATTTCAGTAACATCTGGGCTCTGGCCTGCAAATGTGTTATGTTTTGTTGCTAGCTATTTGTATATAACATTATGAATCGAATAGTTGAATTTTTCCAAAAATGCAACTAAGATCAATTAATGAAAGTTAAGATGTTTATCAGAATTCATTAAGGTGGTTTTGTCCATACCACAAATATTATATGGGGATAGATGGTGTTGAGGTCCAAAAAGGTTTATATATATTTAATGACTATAATATCAATAACACATTTGAATTAAATAAATAATCTTACCCTGTGCCATACACACGAGTACAGGTATTTCCATGATAAACATGATGTTTTTGAGAAGTAATTTCCATTTTATAGAATCAGACCTGTTGCTTTTACTCCCAGCTGTCAACAGAGGGAGGTGTTGAGTTAAATGTTAAATCAATATCGTGTTCCCTTATCGCTTTCTTCCACTTACTGATTTTATTTTTATGCATTTGTTTTCAGATTTCCTCCAGCACCTCCCAGACAGAAGGGACAGGCACAGATGTTGCAAAGCATGCTGGGAAATCAGCCCTTTTCCAGTTGGCTGAGGTGAGACCACCTGAAGATTTGTCAGTTCCCCACAACAGACTTAATGATCTGAATGCATTTTGTTGACAGAAATGCTTGTGCAACTTTTCCTTAGATTTCTTCCAGTCCAGAGCAGCCGGCTGGGGAAAGTACGACCGATGAAGATAGAAGCTGTCTGACAAATACAGAGGTGAGGGATATTGACCTCATTTAGCTTTAGGTGTGAATCTGGGTTCGATTGAGTTTGGTTGATTGGATTAGCATGAAAGCCATATTCCTATTTCAGATGCACACCAGTAAAAAACGCAAGAATCCATTTGAAGAGGCAGTTTAGGGTTTGATTCATGCAGAACATTTTGTTGTTCATGCTGTTGTTGTTCTGTGTCCTCTTCAGGTGTTTGGACCTTCTCAGCCAAGCTCACCAGACCTGCCCAAGAGTTGTGTTCAGTCTCCTCTGTTCCAGCTGGCTGAGGTACAGTTGTACTAAACACTCTCTTATAGTCCATTAACCTCCAAGCAGACATCTTTCACACTACTGTTACAATCATTCTGTGCTATCCTGGATTCATCCTCCATTTTCCCCAAGTCATGAATAACAGAATTAACTTTACAAATAAAGGTATACATCAGAAGTCAAGTTCAGTTTGTACCCAACCTAACTGAAAAACCTCAATACACCACCCACGGTATATACCGCGGTACTCTCATAGTGTACCAAACACCCCTCCCCCATTCATCCTTTTAACATATTATCTGTCTTATGATTTACCTCAGAGATGTTTTTGGTTTAATGATGGAGGCATGGGTTAAAATCCTACATTTGACAATCATTCTCAGGAAGAGTGTAGATATGTTTATGATTTACCACATTACCAGTTGATGTCTTCAGTGCATTTTTACAACTTTAAAATGCCCATATTTAACACAACTATGGTAAGCATTGATACGACCATTAGCAAAGTAAATTAAACTAACTGCAATGTAGTTCTGAATGGCCACCATTTGAACTTATGACAGGTGAATTCCCTCGTACACTAAAGTTACTCGCCCCTTTCACACATTAATACTGATAATTTACCAGCGAATTACCAGAATGACTTTACGGCATAAATGTGTTGTTTACACATGCAGTGGCGTTTGTCTTTTGACTGATGAACTAAACATTCACACATCAATACCAAAATACTCTGATGTCAGTATCAGCAAGTGAGCTCTAAATAGTGTTGTGTTTTAAAACATTTGACTGTGGTTTGATGCATGCGGTCTGTATTTTTGTTGCAGACGTTTACATTCATGCAGTTGCTTTTGTCTTCCGTAAACAGCACGCAATAAATGCGTCATCTACGTCTGAACGTTCTGATTGGCTCAAAGAAGACTTTTATGTTGCATTATTTTGCTATTTTAGCAAGTTACTTCAGCAAGTGCCACATCTGTTTAGTGATTTGCGTTTTCCTCTGCATCTGTTTAATGGTCCCGATCTTAATTTGTGTGTTTCGTCCCTGTAGCAGATCTCCTCCAGTAGGTCTCAGTCCACGTCTGAGGGGCGACAGTGTGGCCAGTCGGCTCTTTTCCAGCTTGCTGAGGTACAGTATGTCACCCACACGCACACACAGCATGCAGTTATTTCTCGGGGATAAACACAGATATCAAACATGAATCTTATGTTATATATTTGCTGTTATATAGCGGAATGGCAACATGCTAAGGCTAAGTTTACTAACATGCAAACTTTTTAGACAATGAAAGACAATACAGTTAGTGAATCCTAGAACAGTTTTTTTGTATATGCAGCCACCTCTTGGGTGATCAGATATGTTAACGTTTCAGGTTTGTATATACACACTGTATGTTGCTATGTTTGTGTGTGTATTTTCTGTAAGGAATATTATACTTTAAAGAACATCTATGGATTCCATAGAGTTCTATATGAGTTTGTGATAAATATCTATGACTTCCACATGTGTGTGCAGATGTGTTTGGCCTCTGAGGCAGAGAAGATGGAAGCTCGTTCCTCACAACCTTCAGAAGGTGTTTCTTCTCTCTGTGCTCAGCACAGCTCAAGTAGCACAGCCGACCCAGACCACAAAGAGCACAGGGATCCGCATCTTCCTATCGTCACACCACCATCATCATCCTCCTCGTCTTCTGCCTCTACCTCTGTCTCCACCTCTTCATCTCCCACTGACGCCACCCCTTCTGAGCTCAGCCCTATTAAGATGCCGAAGAAGAAGAAAAAGAAGAAGGAAAATAAAGAGTCTGACGATTCTGAGAAGAATCTCGAATCAACCAAAAAAGCAAAGAAGCGACAGTCATCCGACTCAGACTTAGACAGCGTGATGTTCACTATTGAAGCAGTTGCAAAAGGTGCTTGGGGCTCAGAGGAGACCCCCAAGAAGAGAGCTTGTCCCTCAGAAAGTGAGAGCAGCCCCGTCACTGACCAACCTCTGGCTGTGAAAAAGAAACAAAAATCTAAACCAAAAAAACAGCCTAAGACAAAAGAAGAGGCCACAGAGGAGGAAGAACTGCGAGGGGAAGAAGTTAATAAGCCACAGGACGTGGAGATGAAAATTGAGGAAGTTACCCTGACCCCTGAGACAGAGTGTGAGATGATGCCAGACATGAAGGTGGAAGAATTAGCACCTCACTGCTCTCCCAAGTCAGTCAGCATGGAAGAGAGTGAAACAGAAACCAAACCATCTCCAGGCAAACAGGAGGATAAGGAAACTGAGGTTAAGACAGAGATCTTGGGATCCAGGAAGTCAGAGCGAAGTTGTAAAGGAGCGCTTTATAAAACTTTGGTGTCTGAAGGCATGCTCACATCTCTGAGAGCAAATGTGGACAGAGGTACAAAGCTCACACACCTTACACAGCTAAAATATCTACCACACTGGTGACCAAAACGTGCACAGTTCAGTTCTGATAAAATAACACTTTTATTAATAACCATCTGGTGATCTAATTTTTCTTTCCGATGACTTCTGTGAGCATTGCAAGTGGATGTGTGACTAGATGTGAAACTCAACGCCTCCTAGTTCTTAATAAATGTTAAAATAATAATGAAACAAACACACTTCCCTGTTTATTAACTTACAGAAGAAGCATGATTCCACAGAAAACAAACAGCACATGATCAACACTGATCTTTCACTTTGGACCATTTTCTAGGAAAAAGAGGAAGCCTGCGAGGAAGTGTGTCGGACCATGAGGGTGGCTGGAATGATGAGAGCTGGGGATTTTCTCAATCTGTTGCCAGCAACCCCAAAAAGCTCAAGAAGTCCAAATCAAAAGAGGAAACTACTCCTGGGTGAGGTGTTGTTTCTCTGGATCAACAGAGAGCTACAGATCAGTCCTGTGCCGATGAGCTCTTAGAGTTCATTTTTCACTGAATCCTGATTGATTGTGTGATTGTGGGTTTGCTACTGTTTGTTTTTTCTGTAGGCTAGTTGGAAAGTGTTTCTGGTCTGAAAATACTCGCAACTGAAACATTTCTTAAAAGCCACCAGTTTCTGTACATTACTGTAGATTAGCTTTGTAGTTAATCAGGTAGACCAAGGAATTTTGTTTTATATTTACCATCCTGCGATCATAGTTTTGCACAACTGTGTATTAGGCCAAAGTAAAATACTCTAGAAGTGATATTTTTGTGTGACATTTTATCATGTTCCATTGTACATGTGTTAAGTCGGTTTATCCTGAAGACGTTGGGTCTCCTCACTAACAGTTGTGATCCAGTTCATCTGCATTTTTGTGCAAAAACATTTGCACATTACACCAGGTAAGTGGTCAAAACGGTTGGCTAACGTTTTGCTGTGTGTGAAACTCACAGACTAGGTAAACTTGAGGAGGAGTTCGAGAAAAAGTTCAACAGTTTACCACAGTACAGCCCCTTGACATTTGACAAAAAGAGTGTGGCAGTCACCAAGAAGAAGAAAACCAGTATGTCCAGCCCTGCTGAACCTCCCAAATCCTGCAAGGGTGAGTGCACTGCATGAACGTGACATCACTTCCCCTGACCTCCGCGCTCATTTTCCCATAATGCCTTAGGAAGTGATCATCTCATGTTCAGAATGACATTCTTTCACCTAACATGGCATGCTGTGTTGCTCTATTGTGTTTGTTCTGTTTTATTGCTTTTCGAAATTAGGTTCATCTTCATCTCAGAAAAAGACAATATTCCACAAGATAGTGAACAAGTACAAACACAGGAAGGAGAAATGCAGTGCTACAGATAAAGGTGACCTGTGAACAGCCCATTAGACACTGTCCTGATATCAGACTCATTCTCAGCTGCTTCTTACAGAGAGAGAGAGAGAGAGAGAGAGAGTGTGTGTGTGTGTGTGTACTGGTATATGTGGTTTACACTTCCTGTGTTCTTAAACCAAATGGCTTAAAATATTAATTACAAAATGCCAAAAGTTTTCTGTGAAGGTTAGATTTAGGGGTGGGGTTAGGAAATACAACATACAGTTTGTACAGTACAAAACCAAGACATCTATGCATCTATGGAGAGTGTGTGTGTGTTTGTGTGTGAGGGTGGAAACTGTCTGTGTTGTGTCAGTTGTTGTTTGTCCGTGGTTTAGCCCAGTCTTTCTAAGTACTTCCTGCTGCAGGAGTGCAGGCATATCTAGGTCGCTCTGCACTGGTTATTTTAAAGGGGCACACAAGTCGCAGTTATGTAAACTCTTGATGCAGCCTGTTGTGATGCATTAAACAGCGCAGTCTTATAGCACACACTCACATACCATTGGTCATTTTTAAATTAGGTTCATGTTGAAGTAGAACTGCCTGACATGTTTTGTGTTCTCTGTTTTAGACATGGTCACACCTGACCCCACGGCCACAGAATCAGACCCGGTTGTGAAGTCGGGCAGCTTGTGTGTATCTCCCTCTCCCGAACCCCAGAAAGTTCTGGACACGCCGGTGGGCAGTCAGAAACGGAAGGCCCGAAAAAATAAAATCACACACTTGGTGCGGACGGCTGATGGTCGCGTGTCACCTGCAGAGGGTAAGTAGTACACAGTTTCCTTATCTGGGATATGTTAAGCTAGAATTGAACAAATCCAAAGCTGTATGGAATTACATTTTGTCTCACTCTGTGTATTACGGGCATGGAAGATACTCAAAATACTGTGTCTTATTAATGAAAGGAATGCTGTTATTTCTGTAAATGATCTTACTTATTTTTACTTCTTGGATGATAAAATGTAACGGAAAAATGACTGTAGGCTTACACTAAAAGATATGCCCAAGCTTTGGGTCATTAGGCATCTAGAGAGAACACCATGGCAACGCCTAGACAACCTAAAGAACAGCACAGCAGCTGCATAGCAACACCCTGGCAACCCCTTTTTTACATTTTAATATTTAAGAAACTGTTACAAAAATCTAATTAGATGTTTTCACCTAACCTTTCTCTGTTTCTGCAGAAGACAAATCCAAGGATCAGACCAAGAATCAGGATGAAAAGCCATTTACTCACGAGACATTATGCAGTAGTGGAGTCTGTTACACTGACCCCAGATCAGAGGAGGTGGACAGGGCAGATATGGCAGATGGCCTCCCGACCTTCTTCAGTTTAGCGGCCCTCGCTGAGGTCGCGGCCATGGAGAACGTTCACAGGTACGTGAGACCTGCTTACCTGCAGACTCAGTTCAGTGATTCTCAAGTAGTTTCACTTCAGTATCCGTGTTCACATTAGACATGAAGCGGTGTGGAATCTAAATTGCTATTACCATAAACTGTAATGAACCAATTTGTACATTTTATAAAAATTAAACAACTAAATATTGTATAACTATTAGTACTATTAGTTAGACAAAATGTGACAGATGGTTTTGGCTTCAAAATACTGTAGATTGATTGAAAATACAACAGTTCTGAACAGACTCGCACAGTCAGTTTAGACTTGCCATTCATTTTTGGACACCAGCTAACATCCACTTGTTTTGACTGTGGTGCATCTGTCTATAATAAATCCCTCTGCGTGTGTGTGTTTCAGAGCCCAGCGTGCTGTGAGCATCGCCACTGAAGGACAAGTAAAGGATATGGCTCCTGTGTTGATTTCCTGTGCGGACCAGTGAGGTCTCAGCTTGGCCCACGCTGGGTCTAACCTGGTTATGGCCTATGTATATGTACATGCTAGGGGCTTATCTTTTTTGATCCTGGGCCCCTGATGCTGGGGGATAGAGAGAAAGAGACAGACTGAAAATGGATGAGGGAAGCTCTGATATGGATGACAATGTTTTCTCCCAGAAGCCTTCACCTTCCACCCTGACCCACCCTCCTTCCCTCTCACCCCCTCAGGATCCTGTAGGAGCCAAGCCGGGTCCCTAAGCCTGTCGTCTCTGGTGGCTTCGGACCAGTTATAAGACTTTACAACCTGCAAGAAATGGCTACTATTTTAAGGTCAAGTTTTGCCTACAAAAAGTGCATTTGAAGCAAGTGCTCTCTCTTTGTTTTCCTTTGTATTTTTCTCTTTTCTTTCTCTGGTAAGCTTCATTGCACAAACGCCTCCTTCACATAGCAACTATCGTCTTTTGGTCAGAGGAAATTTTGTGGTTTCCTGTCCCCCCCTTCCTGCACCGAATCTACTGAGAGGCAGAGAGAGAGCTCAAGTGTTCGTTTTTAGACCACCTAACCTCAGCTTTATACCTCACCCTTTTCAGATTTGTTCTTTGCACAGTACAATACCATCCTCACCTTCACAATGCACAGTTAATGCCTAGATGCCTCTTTCTTTCAAGCAATGACCCTCAATGCGTCTGGTGCCTGTGTAGGTAAGAGTCAGTCAGAGATCAAGCAGACAGCAGTGATGTGTTTGGGGGAGCCGGATGTATGCACGCATCTTGTGGTCGCACTTGTCCCTGTTTCTTTCTGACTGAATTGCCTGATGGAAAGCCAGTCAAACCTTTTAATAGCTTCACACCCCCATCGCTTTTGGCTTCGTGCTGTTGGCCGACATGCGCAACTGTAGATGGGTCCATTATTACTAGGCCCAGATAAACCCTGCAGGCCCTTGGTCTCATTTTGGGGGGGGAGTCCGCAGATTTAAATGTGGTAAATGGAATTGAGAGTGGTAAGCTTTTGTTGTTAGCTGAAAATGTAATTCGCTAAGCTTTTTAAATAAACAAACACGCACAGGGCGGGCGACGTGTAGAACATGAATCTCTCCGAACTGAACTCTCATTCCAGATTTGTGGAATGCTGCTTTCTGCGGACTTCTGCCGACACAGAGTCCATGTGGGCCTGGTTATCAGAGCAGCATGGTGATACTTGAACGAAAAAAATGCATTTTATGTCAATACTTGACCTTACTGCAGTGTGTAGCATCTTGCTGGCTAATCCAAAAGAGTGCTACGCCTCTCTAATCTAGTTTAATAATAGACACTGCACTAATTTTTAGCTACCGTAGACAGCTTTTAGTTGACGTCGGCTTTCGTTATTATAGCGATTTTTGTTTGTTTTTGTATTCGTTTTGTTTTGGTCTCAGACGAGCTTTTGCATCACTGAGATATTCAGCCTTCGTTTTCCTCTCGTACCCGAGGCTGTTGATGCCATTCCAGCTTAAAGTTTCACTTATTCTGTCCATTCAAGCACATGGTGGGAGAGAAAAAGAAAAGGAAAACAGGGATTAATATAGAGACTAGAAGTTCTCACTCATTCACACATGTGTGTGTCAGACCCTGCCAGGTTTTGGCCTGGTCTTAAAGCCAGATTGTGTACTGTGTCAGCATCGACAGACTGCACAAAATCATTTTCCTTATCAGTATTTTTGTCTTGTTTCCCAGTCAAAGTGCTTTAACTTCCTTACAAGATAAGTTTATTTTAGAAGCAAAACTTTGTGAAAAATGTTTTTTAAAGTATTTCCCTTTTTCTTACCATATTGGCAATTTTATTTTTTTTTAGAAAAAAGCAAACTTTTGTTTAATTTAAAATACAAAATGTTTAAAAGGATAGTAACAGCAAGTTTTCATTTTTGGGTGAACTATCTCTTTAATTCAGAATAGATTATCTTAATATTTGGCACAATTTTCATTCTCAGGTAAATTTGTGTTCTTTAGGAATGTGTAGACTGGAAAACCAGATAAAACAATAATAATCGAGAGAATGATTTTTGGCAGTACAC
This sequence comes from Ambastaia sidthimunki, assembly GCA_036877625.1. Classification (NCBI taxonomy): domain Eukaryota; kingdom Metazoa; phylum Chordata; class Actinopteri; order Cypriniformes; family Botiidae; genus Ambastaia; species Ambastaia sidthimunki. The sequence goes on from JAZGTK010017253.1 coordinate 9,422, forward strand.
ATCCGCTCTCTGTGTTCTCAGGCTGGTTTGAACCTCAGATTTTGCTTCCTGAAGCCTCCTGAGATCTCAGGGAGCCGATATTAGATAAATGAAGGAATTCTATAAGCCACAGTTTAAACCCAAACATTTTTGCTGTTACAGTCATGCTTTTTAAAAAGAATTAATATTCTTTGGTTTGTTTTGCTTTTAAGGTCACAGAATTTCCTTCTATAAATTATAATGTCTGTGAATTTATGAACTTAAACTAATAAGGTTTTCTTTTTTACTACTTTGAAATACTGTATTTAATTGTTATTTCCGTAGAATACCTTGCGTAGGGTTCTGTTTTCCTGGCTTTTGTTTTTGTTGTAAAACCTCAGTCTTTCCTGAGGTCTGCTGTACTGGATCGAGACTGTTGTCAAAAGCTCATATACAAATATCTGTGTATATATACCTGTGCTTACCTGTTAAGCCAGTGAGCACTGAGATAGAATGCACCACCTTTAGACGATTAGTTTTCTGCTTATGGAAGTGCACGTGTGAGGCTACATTGCCACATATGGCCTCCGTCTGATGTGCGTGGCGGGCACAAGATCTGTGTCTGAATGTCCCTCCTCCCTGTTATTTATACAATAGAGGCATTTACTCCAAGCCAAGGGTTTAAACCTCAGTGGATTTTTAGTAATAGTAAAGCTTGTAGGCTGTGATTGTGCCTGAGGCAGTTATTATAGAATATTGATGATGTTTACCTGATGAATCAGGACCTAATCACTTTTTAAATGTTATTTTATGAAGCTAATGATCTTTTATAAATCACCTGTATGGCCCCGCCTACAAAACTTTACAAGTGTAGAGTAAAAGTATTATGAAAAATAAGATTAATTTTTCTGCTCAGCTGTGTTAATATCATGATTATAGACAGTTGGAACTGTCAATTGGTAATATGATCGTGATTCGCTGTAGACTTCACTCGAGGTAGACAACATGTATAGTTTTACACAAATGAGAATTAATCTGAGGGATAGACTTGCGGTCTGCTCAGAAGGTTGTGTGGTTCACCATCATGGTTAATTTTCCAGATTTTTCCTAAAGGTGTGTTGGCTGTACGTCTGTCCCTCCATCATTTTCATTAACATCAAATAAAACACGTTGTCTACCCTGACTGAGGTCTATAGGAGAAATATCTTTTTCCTTAAAGGATGAATCATGCTAGATGAAAAATGTTTGTTTATTGGAAGTTACCGTAAGACGTCTTCCCTCGCGTGTATCGCGCCTCAGACGTGACGCAATTAAAGTTCTTCCCAGCGATCAGGAGATGTTCCGTACAAGCTTCAACGCGATTTTCTCTTAGACATTTGCCAAAGAAAAGCGAAAATAGTCTGAGGGAAATTTTATGATGCAGAGAGTCAGGCTTAAACCACTGCGCTAAACCAGTGGATCCGTCTTCAGGTTTCAAATGTATTTTATCAGCACAACTAATTCTTCTAATGTTTTCTGATGGTTTTCCTCTGAATTAATCTGCAGTGAGAGTGATGTGCAAATGTCGGCACCTTTTTAATGCCTATTTTAGAAAGACAATATTTGCACCTTAAACCCATACCAAAACATCACGTTCTTAAAGGTACAGTTCACCCAAAAAAGTCTGTCATCATTTCCAAGTCTGTCATCCATTCCCCAAAGTGAATGAACTACACAAAGATCTTACACAAAGCTATCACTTAACTTCTAAAGACTTGTGTGAGGATTGCTTTTTTTTTATTTTTATTAATGGCCGCCATTGGTGGTCACCATTTACTTTAATTATACAAAAAACAGCAGTTTGAGTATTTTTATTTTCTGGTGAACTGTCCCTTTAAATATTAAACTATTCATCTCGCCAGTCTCCCTCTCATGAATGTCATTCTAAACGGACCCCTCGTGCAAATTCAGAGGGAACAAAATTGTATTTTAACAAATTGTCATTGCTAGCAAGAATTATAATGCATTGAATGATATCACGGCTTATTTGAACGGCCCCGCATGATGCATCTATAGAATCTGATCCCATCCCATAATGCCCCTGTCATGAAGTCCACCCCTCCTTTTTCTATTTAGAAGATGCCTCTTAGCAAAATGCCTCTATGAAACAGAAATTCCTATATTAGCTATAAAGATTATGATATTACCCTTTTGTGCTAGATTGTCTCTTGAATGTAATGGATTTTGTACCTGTATTTTTCTAATTCCAATTCAGTCTTTCTGTATGCGGTCGCTTTATATGGAGGAATTCTCTTTAGGCTGCTTCTTTAAGTGAATAATTTGTAAAAACTTCCAGTCATTCTTAAGACACAAACCCTGACCTCTGTATACGCTCGGTTCTCCTCAGAGTAATCTTGCCACCGTCGTGTGTGACATCACCTTCGCTTTATGCATTTAGACTAGAAACGCAATAGCCGGCGATCGCAGGTATCCGTTGCCAAACCTTCCGCATTTCACCTTCTCGACTCGTTTTGAGTCTTAATAACCTGAATATGCACCCTGTAAATGCCGGTTGTTTTTCTCTGTAAGAATGTACGTTCATGGCTTAAGATGCAGTTGTGACGCCGTCTCTTTAAAAGCTTTTCCCGAGATCCCGGTCTGATTTCTCTGAGGAGTTTATTAGTCTTGTGTGCTTGATCTGATTATTGTCACTAGTACTGTATAATGCAATGTATGGATCTGATTGTTACAGCCCAGTTGTTGATGCAGCCTTGCCTTACTGAACCCCCTGTGTAGAGAGGGAAACCCTTCGCCATTGTCCTTCTCACCCGGTCTTATGTCATAACACTGTCTGCTGACGCAAATGTTATTCTTTAAACACCTATTAAAGTAACATACATATGAAACTGTCTGCTGTCTTGCTTCTAATACAGATGATACCAGAGCTGTTCTCAAGAAGGTTGAGAACAAGGTTGGACAAGTAGCCAACCAATA
>JAZGTK010017254.1:0-12351 GCA_036877625.1 Ambastaia sidthimunki
CTTAACAAAACAAGACACTTACCAGGCCATCACAATTGCTGACAGCCACTGACGTATCCTGCATGTTGGTAACATAACCCACATATAAACAGTCACTGGGCAGCAAGGGTTCAGAACGTGTTTGGTTATCATCCTCCAGCCACTCCACTTTGGCTCCTGGTGCCACGAGCTTGGAATTTAACCTTAGGTGCAGATGAAGCTCCTGTCCGAAAACAGTGACGTTATAAAAGACTGTCTCCTGGTGCCTCAGGTGGTCCTGCTCTGAGTTCTTCTCCGACTCGTTGGTCTCTCCATGCAGGTTGGCCTGCCTCTTCCTGCGCCGATGGGACCACTGCCCACTCAGCCGGCTGGCAGAGACGGCGTGGGAGAGGAAGCGTCCGTCTGCATCCACATTCACTGGCTTCACCAGCCCGTACTCCTTTAAGACATGCTGCAGGGAATCTGCCAGGGGCACACACACACACACACACACACACACACACACACACACACACACGGTAAATATATTTCACAGCATCCACCAACAATCAGAATTCAACTGATTCTCTAAATCAGCTGCAACGATCATATTATGTGGACAGTCAAACTATTTACTATTTTCCACTTTTTTTTTTTGTTACAGGTGTCCATTAAAACTACGAAAATATGACATTAAAATAACATTGCATTATGTCATACATACAGTATTTGCTTGCTCTGTTTGGGCTTATGCATGTCTAGGCGTAAGTGTCTTTCACTTCATAAGGGAAAAGACTGCAGCTTACAGGTAACAACACAATGGGGTTTGACTCACTAACAGTAAAGCAATATGCATGTTATTCCGTTTAGTTTGGTAATGTGTCATCAGAAACGCAATAACAGTCAGATCTGCATTTTAAAACAATCACTTCAAGCACGAGACACTAGATTCGTCAGCCGTTTCTATTATTAACAAGTCGCATGCATTTTTCCATCTTATTTTCCGTTTGAGATTTATAACGAGTTTAAATGCATAATAGCGATACTGTGCAATGACCTTCTTCTTACTGCAACAAAAGTTGGAGATCGTTCAGTTTAGATGCTGTAAAAAGTTCCACACACTCGAATTCATGGAAAAAGCTGATGACACGAACATTTTCATGTTAAATAAAGTCTCTTTTCTATTAAAGTGTAAGTTGCACCAGCATGGACAGATAACTGAGTTGCAGCTTCATAACGGTGGATCCATACGGATCGTATCCGGCATAAAGTAACCCACCGTGTTCAGCGCTGACAATAAAGACATCCCCACGTACCTATACTGTCGGCGATGTAAAGAGTATCCGCATGCCGAAAGTGAAGAAAAATAACAAAAAATATACATCCAGGAGTAACATCCATGGCAGGTCCGCGGAGAGGGGAGAGCGCACGGACGTGAGGCGGACTTTGAGATCTCAGATAAGCGATCCAGCAGCAAACGCTGCCCCCTCCTTCCCCCTCCCGTTCCAGACTGGCTGCAAAGTGCACTGGGGAAGATATCCTGTCATTCCCAACCTCATCCCGTCTCACCCATCCACAAGCCACACCGAGGGTTAATACAGATACTCATGACGCAAACACAAAACCACCAGTGCTGGTAAACATAAACAAACGTGAACATTACCGAGACACCACAAAATTAATGTAAAATTAATGCTGAGCTGGAGGTTTTTTTGGTAGCAAAAAGGTAAAAGCTGTTGTATGTGACCTTTAAGAGTCAAATGTAAGTGTTTGCACTAAAAGTTTTTTAAGAACTGGACTGACAAGTTGCTGCTATAGAATGTATAATTCAATTATATGAAAGCATAATGCAATACAAAATATACAAACCATCCACAATTTAGAAATTATATTGTCAAAGTCAAAGTGGAGTTTATTGTCATTTCAGGCATATACAAGTACATCACAACATAACCCAGGTGCTACATAGGACAACACAAATGGACAAATTTTACATAATTTATATACATGTATTAGTATGCATATGTTTAAATTGCAACTCCACATTTATTACATTATGTAGGTGAATTAGTTTATATGGCAGTGCAAGGAATGCAAGACCGAATGCAATGATTGCACGAACGTTTTATTGTATTGCCTGCGCCTTCCACAAGAAGAAAATTCATATATAAAAATATATTAACACCACTTTACTTAGTGATTCCTATCAGAATGTGAAAAGACTCAAAAAATCAGCTACCCTGCCTTTAACATCAGAGACGCATCCATGTGCAAATCAGTGTGTTCAACTTGAAGCTTCGCTACGAAGAACGATCGTCGTATGACATCAAAGTACCGCGAGAGCGATTCGAAAGCAGACGACTCTGTATGCTTTTCAATTTTAACTTGTACTTTAATTTAATTCGCCAATTGGTCTGTGCAGTGCAAACACTGAAATAATAAAGCAGTTCTGGTGCTTGATTATGATTGGTTAAGCCAGGTTTCGAAGTCTTTGCAATTACTCTATGAACACACACCTGTGACCTCATTACATCAGTATTAATGCACCACTGTGTCTGTGTGCTGCTGTTTTTGAAGAACTACATTGCTTAGTGGAAGAATATTTCTTTATCAATATCTTCACATTTCTGGTTCTGTGTGCTTATTTTTACGAAACCTTGCGCTTATTGCTTGAATAAATATTTTCTGAAACACATCACGTTTATGTATTTAATCCACAGTAAGTGCATTTAGTTGACACTTGTCATAAAACAACTGTATTTCCACATAGAAGCTCTTATATCTTATATCCATGATTTTGCAGATTATTTTGGATTACACCAAGCACAGCCACTGTAATGTTTTTAATATCATACATTTGATTCTACAGGAACACACGGCAGTTGGGGAAGCAGCATTCTGCCCTGTTATGTAGTTAGTGGATTATTGAAATAAATCACCTGGTGAGACTGGATGCTGGGTTCTTGGAAAAAGAATGTCTAATGCATTTCTGTGGCGCGGGAGGAAATGGATCATGTGCCATTTATCCATCAGCACCTTTCCTTCTCCAACCGTCTCTGTGGAGAGAAAAGTAAAATGTGAGGCCTTCAGTGTATTCAGTGAGTGTGTATTGTGCACTGACGAGTACTAACACGCAAGGATCCATCACCCAGTGTTACATAGATGCAGAGAGATTCTATATACTGTATCATAGCTGGAGATGTTGTGCAAACAACCTGATTTTAACATTGGCTTGTGGTTTTTCTTCATGGATTATGAAGATACCTCAAATACACTGCGGTTTTATTAGCTGTTGACTTGTGTTCACACAAAAGTGAAAAGTCAGTCATCTTTTACAAATGAATGATTTCATTTTTGGTCTCTTCGTTACGCAAAGCTTTCATATGGCTTTAAAAATCTCAGTATATTGATACTTTTAGAGTGCCTTTTTAAAATTTACCAGCATTTGGACACTTTGTTTACTGTTATTGTACCAGAAAGATCAACTCAAGAAATCTGCTACACGTTTTTTTGTGTTTAACAGAAAGTCACACATAGCTGGAAAAACATGAGGGAGAGTAAATACTGACTGAATTGTGATTTTTGACTGAACAATATCCTTTAATTTGTTTTTTTGTGCTTAGAATTTTCTTTGTACTGGATTTACAAGCCAAAATATAAAAAAAAAATGAAGCATTTACTAGCAGGAAAATGTGTTTACTATTTACTCATGAAAAGCATTTTGAATCATATATGACTGCAAAGAAGCATACAGCCTTCATCCATGAAACCTCTTCACTATAAAGCTAAAAGCCCAGTTAGCTTAAGCCAGCTGTGGTTACTTTATGACATAATTGCACAGAGACCTCAGATTGAGGGATTTTTTTAAGTGCAGTGCAGCAGAGACATTTTCTGTGGATCAAGGCATTAGGACAGCTGGGACTGTCCATTTCTCATGCTTTCCTGACTGAGGTAAAAGAATGAGGCTGTCAGTGTGGTTACAGCAGACGACCATTTAATTGAAACTACATTCCTGCTCTGTTGCTAAGCCAGATGGGTCATGCCATCACGCTCTACGCAATGCGATCGTCTCACTGCCTGTCGTGTGGTTGGCATTCTCAATGTATAGTAGAAGCGTGTGTATTACAAGGCATCACCACATTTTCATGCATTTTCATGCATTTCATGCATTGAAGGCTTTAACCGACATTTAAGGGGAAGGTCATATGCTATGAATAGCTGTGAGAATGTCGTATACGCATGCATAAAGAGGTCAGATGAGGAAAGGCTACTTGAGTTTTGGTTCACTGAACTGAAAGAAGTTGCAAGAGCGATTTGAAAGCAGATGGTCATGTATATTAATCCTTGTCTAAATAACACCCTCAGAGGCAGTCTGCAAAATGAATATTTTCTCCAAGCTTTTTTAAGAATCTCAATATGATGTTGAATATAAAATCTATCCCATAATAACACTCAGCTCATAACTTACACAAATAAAGTTACACAAAATACATACTCAGGTTGCCCACTTAGAAGCAAATATAGTATAGAATCCAAAACACCTTTTTCCAAAACACCAATAATATTGTCAGGAAACAATAGACGATTCCTACCCATTTACAGCCCACTGTGGACAAAAAGATGACTCAGCAAACTTCATGTAATAGAGCCGGAAGGAAAAAACCAATAGATTCAAACTGCAGCTAAACACAACCTTTAGATACATAAACCAACAGATACATAATGCAGCTGCGCTGAACCTACATGCAGACATAAATTCGAACCCGCGCCATTGAACCACCCAAACACCTAAACATGTTTGAGGCTACTTGATTTCCTTTCTAACAATCCGATGCGGCCGGCCAAAGCCACCATATGTGTCTGATTCATTCACCCATGTGGATGTTCTGTACATAGCCATAGATCCGGAATAACAGGACACATTAGAAATCCAGAAAGACATGGGAGAGTTTACTGGCTTACTTTGCCTCTGGTTTTAATCTGGAAGCGCATAGATAGAACTCAGAGCTCTAGAAGGGCTTGTTACTGGTTAAAAGCTGTAAAAGAGAGTTTGGAGCCGTTTCCATCACTGCTGGTCCTCAAACGAACCACGATCTGTGTGTCCCGCCAGAACGTGTGTTTCGCATTTGTTGCTCCTCTCCCTCTCTCCCCTCTCCTCCTAAAACTCCTTCCCCACAAGATCACACGTCACACAAGCTGCGGCCGCTGCAGAACAGACCCATTGATTGCATGCATGCACATACACAAACATTTAAAGGTATACACGCATGCCTAAAATGCAACTGGCTCTGCACAAAGCCAGTTGGTACAAATTGCATTGCCTTTAAATTTGGATTAATTAACTCTGTATGAGTAGCTAGTTGTAAACGTATGTCAAATATCTATGCAAATATCCGTAAAATGAAAATTTTGGTCATTGCCACTTGTAATCTGTAGAGTCCAATGCATCTATATAAACAAACACTGAAAAATAGGTCATTTAAACATGGCGTACAACTCATCACCAGTGTGGTTGAGTGCCATGGCCCTCCATTCAGGCTTAATCACTGATTTATTGAATAAATATACAGAGCAAAATAGGACATCACCACACACGCATTACAATTCTTATGAGGGTTTATACCCCAGCAATTTCAATAAAAGCAAAACCTGTTTTCTTTCATTCCGTTGAAGAAATGATGATTTCATACAGCGGTTCAGCCCATAAAAAAATACTTTATTGGAAGGTTTTGGTTTGAGTTCCTAAAGACTCAGAAAAAGCCTCATCTCTTGGCAGCATGATTTACATGTGATATTTACAAGACCAGAAGGAAAACAGAGAAGCAGTAAAAGAGCCGACTGGCACTCTTCTGAAAGCTGTTGTTTTAAAGACTTAAACAAACACACAGTCTTGTGTGTGTGCTTCTACAAGCCTGTTTGGACACATGTTTCATCCTCTACGAGCAGAAGTGGATGCGTCGATAACATCTGTGTCACCAGGTTCTGAGATCATAGGGCTGAGCTGAATATATGGAATGGAAAGGGATTTTTGAGGAATGCTTTTTAGGCATTTGGAGGTACATCATTCTTTCCATGAATGAAGAACAAGAGATGACTGCATCTCCATGGCATTGTGGAGAAGGTTATCTCATTCTGCTGTATAATGGAGAAAGATCAGGACAGCTCCCTTCTGTAGCACACAATAAACCCGCTGAGCAGCCATATGCCTGATCAGCAGTGCTTACCGTGGTCCAGGAGGATGACAAGGTCTTCTGGAGCTTCTGCAGGTGAAACCTGAGTGGGCAGTCTTGAGATATTGTGACAGCAACCACCGGAATCTGTCTCTAAAATCGACCAGAGAGACTGTCAAAGCAGATACACACAGTGACAACGGCGTACCTCATTAGAGGATGTTTCGTAGACAAGGTGTCTCCTGCAGAAAACACGTCCTCCTCTGAGCGGTTCTTCTCGATGGGCAATCACAGCCTAGAACGGCAGAAAGAGAGTGTTAGATAAGAATACAGAGGAGACGTTGCCAGATACACTCAGTATTTTAACGCAATGATGATGAAAAATAAGAACTACATTAAGTCTGAAGACATGGTAGGAGTCTTTCCTTTTCATGGTAATGTTTATACAATTTGAATATGAACTGAATATGGCTGTACACCAAAAACGATTGGAAGGTTTACTCCGTCTGTTTAACCAGAAGCAGCCTCTATTGCTGGCTCTCTCTAAAAATGTGCACCACATCTTCTGCTTTCAATTCAACGATCAAAGACATAGAAACATTGGAAAGGAAAGTAATGGAATGGAATGGGAAAAAATATTCCAAAAATGATTTAACGAGTCAAAATATCCTAGTGTTTTAGGAACAGTTTGTCTTTAACTGCTGGTCCTGTATTTTAACAGATCAGTAAATCTGGTGAGCTTCTCCACAATGTTGAGGGCAACAGCATAAGTTATGGTCTTATTTTTTTGCTCGGTATAAGATACTAACCAAAGCTGTAAATGATGCATTAAATCAGGGAACCACTTTCTGACAGGCCATTCAAACTCACAGAAAGTTCAAAGAGAGTGATTTCTCATTTCAATGCTTTCTGTAATATTAATGCTGAAGCGGGTATTTTCTGTGCCACTAGTGCTATCAGACATAAATGATAATGACAAACATGACAAAAACAATGACCGTTAACACCTCACCTGTCTGTCCAACAGATAGCCCCGCCCCCAACTGATGTCATTGGTTGAGCCAGTGTTGTTAAGTTGGGCTAGAATAGATGCTTAAACAAGCAGTTATTTCATACTGTGACTCATACTTTGTGCTTGTGACAATTAAAAATGAGGTATATTTATGTCTGAGACTTTTTCCAAAGAGCCTATTCTACAATATGGCATGTCTATTTCTTTTACATACTGCAGTATTTTCCCTGTAAACTCCCATAAACATTGACTTTGAAAAACATCCACTCAAAAAGTGTTGCTTATTCTTAGTGTCTTAATTACCACCCAGAGAAGCTCTTTTAATGGCAGATTTTTGACCCGTTTCATTGCATTCTGATGGTGTGAACAATCTAAAACCAAACTTTACAAGCCTGCAATGGGCAGTAAAATAAAATTCCACACACTTTATTTCTCCAGATGGTCAAAAACTTTGCAAAGCTTTTTGAGGATCTGTGTGAGAGACATCAAAGCTTAAATAGAAGTTCAGGACAATCAGTTGATGGGATCCAGGACATCATGAACATGTTATAACATATAACACAGTTGCTCTGCCCTGAAAATGTTTCCTTTCAAGACAGCTTCATTTTGCAGCAATAAATTAAGATGCAAAGGTTATTCGCTATCACATTTTGAGCTTAAACAGAAACAGCTCTTTTAAAAACAAAGCACGTTCCCTTATGAGCAGATTCTGGTAAACAATGAGAAATTCCCATCTGCTCAGTCATGTTTGCTGTGCTTTCCCACCTCGCACCTCTCGCTGCACTTTTGCAAGCTGCCCGTTCTGTTAACTTCACTTCAGGCCGCTGAGCTCAGCGTTTCTCCACAGATTCAGCAGCAGCTACCTGGAACTGCTGTCACCCCGCATCTCCTCATCCTGCCGGCACCTCCAGCTGAGCCTCGCTCCCCCGCTAACAAACACTGGCGTCCTTGATGTCCCGCAGACGGCGTGGCAGAGACAAACGCCTCTCCGTGGCTCTGCATGCTGCAGTCTGGCAATATCTCAACACAGAGTAAAGCTTCATCAACAACTCAATTTAAAGAGGTTCGCCTAAATAACTCTTTGCTGTATTGCGGGTCCTTGTGAGTCTTAGATGGATGATGGAGAGAATTTGAAGTGACAAAAGTAAGGAAGCAACTCGCAGGACGACAAGTAATCAATCAGTTTGTTAAGTAAGGGGTGAAGGAAGTTCTCTGAGCAATGAACTTTCTTGCCTCCAGCAAAAAGGTGAAAAAAACAGATGATATTGTAAGTGGATCACAACTCAGGGACGTGTACAGGGTGCGTTTGATAGCTGTCAAGAGACATTCACATCAGCTCATCCTGACTGAGGTGACTGTAGTCAAGACCCATCTGTGACTGTCTGCATTTGTGTGCCAGTACTTTCTCACTGTAGTGACATTTGCATTGCCCCTAAAAAATATTGCTTTCCTGTAATTCACATCTGAGAGGCAAGAAGTTGACAAAAACTTCAGTCTCTGTCTAGAGTTAAAAGACTTAGTCTGTTATCCTCTAAGACTGGATTCCACTCAAAGGAATTTGTTGCTCGATACAATTGGATCTTTGGATATACCACCAAAGATCATTGCATAAAATGATACCACATGTCCAATAAGCAACATCTGACATCTGTTACTATAATATGAGATCCCAAATTACCAAAATCCATTTTTATTGCAAGTGAGATTCAATCAGAACCTCAGAACCCTTAATTTATTTATCTACAGTATGAAACCTGTTAAACTATGAGCTTTAGGGGACCAAAATCAAAGGATCAGTATATATATAAAATATAGTAGTATATATAAACTTCCAGTTTAAATACATAAGCTTGTATTTTACATGTAACAAATCTAATTTGATTTTCATCAAGAACCTTTGTTTAAACTACAAATATACACTGTAAAAAAACTTTCCTGCCTTCAATTTTAGGTTGAATCAACTTTAAGTAATTTCATCTTATTTTAAATCTTGACTGGTGTAACTTATAAAAAAGTAGTTGAGATAAATAGCTGAAAAATTGTTTATTTGTATAAGTTACAGCAACTCAACACCAGTCAAAATAAAAAATAAGTTGAAAGTTGATCAAAATGTTTTTTTAAACGTAATATACAAGTGTTCAACTGTTTTAATTACTAAACCAACTTCAGGCAGCATGTTTTTTTAAGGAAACTAAATTACAACACCAGTCATATTATGTGAAGTCCTAAATTAAATAAAACATTTTATTTCTAAATCCAAATGAGAGAACGGATGTGGCCGCAAGGAGTTTTTTCCATCTTTAGTCAGGTTTGGGAACTCCACGTGCTTCCCATTAGGAACATTTTAACTCTCAATCTCTCAGACTGGGCTAAGCGATTGAGCCAGATGGACACCGGCCTACAGCCTTCACTGCTTCTATATGGACCTCTGTCATAGCTTAAAATATAGATAACTGATAGCTATTCATTACAGTTAAAGGGATGGTTCACCCTAAAATGAAAACTCTTCCATTATTTACTCCATCGCTTTTTTGCGGAAAACAGAACAAGATATTTTGAACTACACTGGTAACCAAACAACAGTGGCACCCCTTGACTTCTATTGTATGAACACAAAACCACCAAGACATTTTTCAAAATATCTTCCTTTGTGTTTCACAAAAGAACAAAGTGCTGCAAGGTTTGGAGGGTGAGAACAAAATGGAAAATATAGTAATTTTTGGGGTGAACTATCCCTTTAAAGCAGGTATGTGTTTACAGGATATAAACTAAATATAGGGCTTAATAGAATATCTCCATTATGCTGTATATGAATCTGCAAAGTTTCAGTGTCCATCTTATAGTCACAACAAACAAATTTAATTTTTAATTGACCATGCCTGAAAAACGTCTGTCCCAGGAGACTGTGTCTGCAAAAGTTTTCAGGAGGGATTAGTTTGGGTCATTATAACAAGTGTACAAACTTAGAGAAAATTTTACACATTCCCTATGGTTCACACCTTAAAATGAAACTTCAAAACTAATGGAGTCTTTCCAAGGTGAAACTCAAGCTGTAAACAACTTCAGCTTTAAGGCAGCAAAATTACATTACAGTGCTACAGTTTATTGTGGCCGGTATGTTTTTCTGTGTTGAGTCTTAATGCTGTAACAGAGTGATTCCCAGCCACACATGCAGGTTTTGTAATTGTGTAATGTGAGCAGGTGTTGGTACCTGGTGACACTTTGTGCGTCTGCTTTCCTCCACAGCATTGATTTTGAGTAATGATATTAGTGACCTTAACAATATGAATGGTAATGCTAAACCATAATTATTTCACAACATGTTATTTATTAAGAAACATGTTTCTGGTTTAAATGTTAATGGGGTACTTGAGCTCACTGATGCTGCGGTGGTACCTAAGAAAAAAAACACTGAATTAACAAAATAATGAAGAACCGATGTTAGTGGTCTTACCTCAGACTGCCCAACTTTGATTGGCTGATCAATGAGAGTTCTGATATTTAGTATAACAGCACTGAGGTGTTTCACCATTTTATCACCCTGTTTGTTTGTTTATGTGCAGACAAGAGTATGTGTTGGAGTTTCTCTCGCTCCAGGATCTCTGTGTGGGATTTCTTCTATCACTGAGTGGAGAGCAGGAAATGGAAACCCAGAGTAAAGCTGGAGCCAAATCTGAATAGAAGTTGTTGTCACTCCACTCCGGTTTCACACCTGGTTGCAAATTAGAAGTAGAGCTGTTGTATAAAAGCAATAACATTCACTATCATCAACATTTTCCTAATCTAAGTTATCTAAAATTGTTATCCTCAGAGATATTGTTTAATGTTTGAAACATTAATCTTAGACCAAAAGTAGATATGCTTTTATATTTTCAACATTGTGCACATGGACTTGGTTATGTGTCCCAGGTTCTCAGTGGTACATCATTTGCAGCGCTTGGATCTTTTATTGACAATTTGAACAAATTATGACTGATATGATTTATTCATCTTGATGCCGCAGATGTTTGCTGCATTGCTACCCTAGACTGACTGCTTGTGCTTCCGGCAATGATGGTTTTGCAAGAGGGTTTGTCTCCATGGTAATTGCATTACATCACAATTGAACTGTGGGGAAATACATGCAGGCTGTCAATTTGAGGATTTTGCCAGCAATATAATACATATTCATTTGTGTGGGACAAACACACATTAGAATCTTACAGAACTCCTGAGATCTCTTAGGAAATTCGCATAGACATTTTTTAAACAGCTCTATAGTCTCTTGGTCGTGCTTTTACAGACACTATAGACAGACAACAAAGGATTTTTGCATTTGTACAAGACTCTGGGAAAGTTTGCAGAAGGAAGACAAGTAGTATAATTTAAAAGAAACTGGAAAAATCATATCTACAGTAAGAACTGATGCATGCACCCCACCTACTGGATAAAGCACATTATAGCAGCCTGGACAAAAATATTTTGGGCAGGTTAAAATATTAAACTGCAATGTAAACATTAACACTGTAAACAGGAGATGCCATAAGTTGATTCATAAGAACTTGACTTAAACTGGTAATTACAGGCCAAACCTGAAAATAAACACAAAACTCAGAAGCTGAAACAGATATAGAATTTATTCAACCATGAGTAGGAAAAAATACATAGGTGTAAAGGAAACAAGCTGACCCTGTTATAAACACATCACTACTCACAGAACCAAGAGAACTGAAGAAACGGTGAAACCCAAAACACCTTGTTTACCATTAGGCTTTAATCCCAACACTTCTTAATATGGATTTAAAAACAGCTGCCATTATTTGATTTAAATATTTATATTCTGTTTTCCTTATACATATATGCAACATTCTTTTAAAACATTGTGCAAGTGTTATGCTGGTATTCCATAAATGGTAAACAAGAGTTGGTCCAGTGCATTTGCGTGACATACCTAAATACTTAGACTCTCAGCTGATTCAACCACAATCCTGACCATTGTACTACTACCCCTACTGACAGAGAAATGCTGACTGGGAAACAGGAAGAGGAAATAAAAAGAATTCCTATGGTTAAGCCAGTAACATCTGCACAGCTGATCTTAAACGAGGGTGACAAATAAAACGCTGCAAAAGTCATTATTGCCAAGGTTCAAACGTGCTGACGTGATTAGCAGAACGCTGTTTTTGCTTGTCGTGCACAAGACACCACCTGAAACCGTTGTCTGACCCAAAA
>JAZGTK010017256.1:0-12351 GCA_036877625.1 Ambastaia sidthimunki
TTATTATTATTATTAAATGTAATTCTGTGCACTCAGAACTATCTGAAATTGAAACTGTTTTACTATTTTTAATGGTATTCTTTAAAACTAAATGCATTCATAATTTAAGTTTTTAAGTACAGTTTAGTTTTTATAGTTTATACTGCTCCTTTAAAACGCTTAGCAAAGATTTATTAGCTATAGAATAAAAGCACTTATGGTAGTGTGTGTCAGTTTTTTATTGCTATTTATTTAATTATGTTACAATACAATATTGTGGTTAACTTTATACTCGCTGTTTGGAACATACAACAAAGTCTAAAGTTTAAAAAAATAAAACAAAAATATCTCCAAAGCAAAAAATACAGTAACAGGGGTTACAGTAATAATAACAACTGGACACTGACACTGCAAACTGAGGACAGAAACTGCAGTCAGTCATAAAGAATAAAGAAATGTATTTAATTGTTTTGTTTTGTATTGTTTCGTAATCTGGAAACCTGTTTCATCGTCCAGCATGTTGATTCTGCACACGAGCATCTGCGCTTAAACATGATGTCAGTGTTTTATATGATGAAACATTAAAAGAGAATAAAGATAAACATATATAAGTGTTTTGTGTTGAATACATTCACACAATTGAAAACAATTAAAGCTGAAAGGCGCGCGAGCCTCAAATTCCGCGTGTCCGCGCGCGCACGTTATCTGACCGCGCTGACAAAACAACATTTTTATTGATTAAACGACAAACATAAACTATATATTTACATTAAATACTGATTCTGTGAAAACAAACACATTTCTAACGCACCTGACATCATTTTACTACGTTTTGCATGACAGACCCACAAACGTTAAACCATCCTGACAGAAAAAATGCAACCGGTCAAATGTGCAACAAATGCAACCAAATGCAATTAATCTACACTCGTATTAAATTAAAAAAAAACATGGTTTCTTATCTTATTTCTTGAACCGTGTTCAAAACTAAGCAGCCGTGACCGTCAACTCTCACTCGGTGAGGAGATGCTGGACTCATGAACCCTGAGGAGAAACATCTCACCTTCAACAGCCAGCACCGACGGCAGCATCCATACAATCCACAAGATGTCCATCCTCAGCTTCTCAGGGATGAAATGATACCAAATCCAGGCGTTTAATTAAAACGAGTCCTGAAATCCATTGATAACAGACGCTGGCTGGACCGGCGCGCTTCAGCTGCCGTTGAATGAACGCGCTACCATAAACACACAGCTAAAATCCTGAGCGAGTATGGACGAGACCAAACGAGGCAGACGAGGGGGGGCGCCGGGTCCGATGACACTGAGCGATCCGGTGGAGGGTGGTTTTGTTTAAGAAACGACGCTTTGGGAATCAGAAACAATCGTATTTAAGATCATTTCATTGATAAGTATCGACCAAAGCTGATTTAAGCCGACGCGACTATAAAAGCCTGAAGCCAACCCACCCGAAACAGCAGTTTTCCTCTTTCCCACCTGTCAATCAAACCAGGAGCGTAAGCGTTCAACCTTATCAGTGGATGTTCGGTGAAAACTTCCACTATTGGAAAACCAGGATGTGTGAATTCAGTATGAATGTTAAATGTACTTTTTACACTTATTCTAATGCAAATGGAATAGACTGTCGTCTTCAGTGTTGCCTGTCTTGAGCCTTCATGAAAAGTTAAGGTAAGCTTTTAAAATTATGGTGAAAAGTGTCTATAAAAAATGAAAACATAACGCATGGAAAAACCTTAATTATCATTATGCACATTGTATTGTTGTTTCTAAGTGATTTGTATGTATTTGCTATAACATCATATTAAAAGAAAAAATGTAAATTATAAAATCAATACTTTTGAACAATACTTTTGACAGTGGAGGAAAGTTTTATAAACTTAATTTAGAGTCACAGGTGTTTTATGTGAACAGGCTGAAACTGAATCAGTGAGGACAGAATGAGGCACAATGTGTCTGTGTATCTGCTGGCAGCTGTAACACACTGGCTGGGCCTCATTTGCAATTTTAACAACGTGTGTGTCCAAGGACAAAGTGTTTTCAATGTGTTTTGAATTGTGCCTGCTGCCCACCTAGCTAGAATGTATTGCAACCAGTGTGAGAAAAGTTTACAGTGCTGAATAAACTGAAAAGTAAAACAGAAAAATAAATCTGTCCATCATGTGAGGATAAAGACAGATACAAATCTTTGAGACACTGAAGTGACCTTCTATCTTTTTGTGAAACAGGAATATTTAGAATAAATTCAAGCTGTCACATTGCTTCCTTTGTGCCTCTCAGTGCTTCATAAAAAATAATGAACCCTAAAACCCTGTGATGAATGAAACATGTTATTTCCAGTCATTTATTCCAGTGAAAACATCATTTCTTGGCCAGAGGTGAAGGATGTATTTGTTCTGTGATTATAACATGGACTCATGATGAATTAGTTACGGACACGTTCATACTTTTCTCTTGTGCTACTTCAGTTCAAACAAAGAAACGATTACAGTTTTTTTGTGGAATATAAAGAAAGACAGAACTAATGAAAGCACTTTTCTCTCTGGTATGTGAAAGAAGCACATCTTGTTTTATATTCTTGCCTAAAGCTTACTTCAGTGTTGCTTATAAACCTTTGAGCTATCTGATCCCAGCTGACCGTATGTGGCTCTGTACTACACACAGCCCGTGTTTGATATTGCACAAATAAACTGAATTTTCTGTTTAACTAGTTGTTTGTAGAGTTGGTTGAATTTGTTCCACACGCAGTCAGATCTGAAAGGTAGAACGCTTGGTCCACCAGTTATTCGTTCTGGAGGAGAGCTGGTAATTTTCCATTAAATGCTGGTTTTGAGGAAAAATATGGCTAGTACATTTAATTTATTTATAGCTGACGCTGTACTCCAGCTAATATTTTTTGCTTCTCTTGACCGGGGACAAGTTACAATATATTTGCCTTGTATTTTCCACAAAGGGGAGTTTCAAAAGAGTTATTGATTTTGCTTTCAGATAAATCATTTATACTTAAGAAATAATGAAACTTTGTGGGTTAGATGACAGTGAGATTCATTGCTCACTGCTTTTGAGCAACGACACAGAACTCATGAAAAAGCATTTTTGCTTTGTTCTTAAATCTTTTCTCTTCAGTGGTTTCCCCCAAACTAAGAATTTAGTCTGAAAACAAGCTTTGATTAATTCCTCCACTCACTGTAAAAATTTCTGAGTTCCTCATTAGAAATGACAGAAGCCTTGATTCTTTGTCTCCAGCGAGAATATTTAGGACAAAGTAAAATTCCTGGATCTGCCTCAGACAGATCGCTAATGGATAACTTGTCAGTTTTAGTTTGTAAGAAATGACAGCTGAATTTACGTGCCATTGTGTGCCAAGCCACAAACAGAATTTTGAAATTTCCTTAAAGCAATAGAAGTTTGATTTCCTGTCTCAGCAGCTGGTCGCATAATCTAAATAATTCTGAGAGCCAAAAAATGAGGTTCTGGCCATTGGGCAGTGAAGGACTCGGACAGAATAGAAAGTTCAGCAAAGCCGATTCCCAAATTCTCCATGCATGTGGAATAAAATGAGCTGATATAACATACAAATCTCAGATCAGTGTCAATGTGGCTGCTTTTACCATTTCCTGCAAGGTCACAAAAACTGACCAAATAAATAATGGCAGACTCAGAAGATTACAATATATATCAGAACACAGATATAGACCTATATGGTGTCTGTCTAAATAAGCCTGAGACATATAGGTAATGATGGGATTAAGTTATTCCGTTCCTGCAGAATTTGGGATCTGTGTTTTGTTAGCTTCTGCTCTCATGGAACAGAGATGTTATTGTAATAGAAAAATCTGGTGGTATTTTACTTGAAAATACCAGCCAGTCTGAGAAGAAATATCAAAGGACATAAAACTAGACTAAACCATGGGACACTCGGCTTTAACAGTTTGACTTTTGTCTACTGGAATATCGAGCAAGTGTTTTAAAAGAAATGTATCATCCCCCGTATGAAAAATAATGTATATTCTTTAATATTACTGTACATAACAGAGAAAACTACTGTGTGTGTGAAAAAATTCTGGTGTCATTTTATCCAGTTCATTTTTAAAAACCAAAAACCTTTACTTTAATATTAACTTCACATTATGACATTAAAATCAAATCAAGTGTTTTCTTTCATTTGTTCTTTATTTCTTTCTTTATTTTGACAGTTTCAGCCGCTGGTTTTGAGTTGTGCTCTCATGAATCTCTATTATTAAATGTTTTTATAAAGTGCTTCTTAAAAGGCTCAGTTAAATAAATTAATAGTGCCTAACCGATTTTATTATGGCTTTGTGCTTACTTGTAAAATATGGAAATAGACCATATGGAATAAAACAAAGCAATAATTGAAAGGACATGCTTTTTCAAAGTTCAACACAAGAATTATATTTATATAATAATAATTATTTATATGTGATGTACACCAGGGCCATCATAAAAATACACCACTCAAGCAATATTCATATATTTAAGCAATATTTCTTATTTTTAAGACATATCTTATTTAAGACATATATGTCTTATCTGTGTATGTTTTAAATACCTTCATTTGTTTTTACAGGAACAAATTGCTTCAATGTTGCCACCAAGAGGTGAAAAATTGAATTTTCTTTTTTATTCTCATTCACCGATCATTCACCGATCAATCACCGATCAATCACTGATCATGCTAAATATCATCAAAAATGATTTTCATTTGTCTTTGTAATAAAACACCTGCATTCAGAAGAATTCATGCATTACACACTGTAATAAAAACATTTAAATGTGCTTCATATTGTAACATCTAATGTACTGAATAATGTCATATTACTCAGATTTATAGTAAATTTACACATAAGCCTCAAGGCAGCGTTCCACATAAATCAGAGAGGAAAGATGAGGCCATAATTCTGGCACGTCACATACAAAACTTTAAATTAAACTTGAGCTTGACTTTACACATATTACACAGAGATTAAACTGCTTTTTCATCTGTTTTCAATGTATGTACATAGAGTCTTTCCAATGATACGACTATAGAAAATAATATGTGGATCTGGAGGTTAATGAATTCTGTTCTTCTGAGAGCCATATTAAACCCTCTGAGATACAATACAGCTTTTAAAACAGTGCTTCTCCTGCGGTCAGGTTTAGTTACTGCTTATCCTGCTTAATTCATCCTATTAGTGCTTCAGTAACTCGCTGCCAAAATGTGAATTTAACTTCAATTAGGCTTTGCAAATTTAATCAGAAGGCAGAAACTTCCTGCAGAATGAATTCTGTCTGAACGTGTGTGATCAGAATTCCTATAACAGATGAAGTCAGAGCTTAGTAAAGCATTTCTGCTGAGATCAGAGTATAAACTGTGGAAAGCCGCCCTTATAAACCAGCATTAACTAGTTCTTAAAATGCATGACCTGACGTTTGCGAACATTTCCCTAACATTTCCATTAAGTTACAAAAAAGTTAAAATGTTATTTTGAATGTTGTAGGAACATTAGGAATACAAGTTTTGATATATAGGATTTAACATATAACGGAAACTGAATGCAGGAATGTTTTTGATACATTTTAGACAACTTAACGTTTTGAGAATGTTCCCTGTTAGCCGGGATGAAACACAAGCCCCTTTTCCACAGCTTTATTCACTTTCCAAATGCAGATTGAAGCCAGAATTTCCTCTTAAAGCTTCTGTGTGTTCTGTCAGGTTTCCAGTAGCTACAAAAAATAATCCTGTTTTTCTCTTGTGTGCACCTGTGTGTGTATGTCAAGTTCTGTGTGTAACTCTAGACAAAACATGTGCGTTTGTTTCTGTGAAAAGCCAAAGCACATGTTGATCTGTGGAGGACACGGCCTTTATTTTCATATACGTAAAAAACAGAAAACAATTAGTGTTCATTTATTTATTATCCTCACTGTCAACTATTACTCACTCATCAGAAATAGAAAGCTTTCATAAAGATTTAACATAACGTACAATAAAAGTATAAATATTTACAATTAAGACACTTTATGTTTAAATTAAGCAGTGCATGTGAAAATATATGCATGATTTTATAATGTTACTTTATAAAAGGTAATAGTAAAATCCCTCTAGTGTTCTAGTGTAAGTGTGTGTCTTACTCACATTCAACATTACTAATCAAAGTTAACTAGTACTTTTGGTAACATGATGACACTAGCACCTCTGTGGAATGCAGATAACTGAACAGTTTTACTGTATGTAATGACTTCATGAAAAGAATAAATAACACAGTAAATTCATGCTTTACAACCATCAGCGGCAAAATAAGCATGAAGTCTAAAGAGACACTCACAACAGATGAAGTTTCCACCACACACACACACACACACACACACTCAAACCCTGTGTTTTACATGCACTCATGAGTGAAGCAATCTTTCTGTATTTTTACACATGAGCTTTATTTTTTATTAAAGAAATTTGATTTTTTTGTCTTTCCTTTTTTTTGTCAGAAAATTGTCTTTCCTTTGACACGCTGACATTAAATTATAATCACAAACACAGGTTTAATTTTTCTGAGATCATGTTAGATTTAACTGCATGCGTCCAGTTAAATGAAACAGTCATTATGTGTCAAAGCAAGTAGAGAAAGACGATGAGAACTGATTTATAGTTTATAATGATGAGAGTGATGCAGAGTTGTGCCTGTAGGTGGCAGAATCGCACCATGTTTCCTCTTCCTGGCTAATGAACTCTACAGCTTTGTGTATTATGGTCACCCCGTGACCATGATATAAAAGTCATTATATTATAGGGACTCCCGTGACTTGTTTGGCACACACCATTCAGAGTAATTTCATCACCCAAATAAACAATATTGTGTCATGTGACCAATCACGTCTTTATTCTGATCTCAGCACGTACATCCACCAGCCAGCTGTGACACTGTTTGACTGTTATTAATCACATCACAGTGAAAGTTTGCTTGTCATGCTTGTTCTTTAAACTTTCAGCTCATCAGAGTGAATTTTTCCTTTAGACTCGTGTTAAATGTTTCAATCACTGGAACAAATTCTTCCATGAGGAAGCTCATCAAACAACGTTCATTCTTTACACTTAAAACCATCTGTATAAAGATTGTTAAACTGGCCTACAGGACATCATGTCTCAGAGATAAAGAAGATTTGATGATCTATGATGATGTAAGTTCAAAAGAGGAGGGAATCATATAAACGTGTTTTGTTAATGTGTAGAGATCTGAGAGTCTGAATATAAACTGTAAAAGAAAGCAATTAAAGTAATTAGGCCATGACCTGAAATAAAGTCAAAAGACACACGTATTTAAACAGTTTATTGCAAGAGGTCAACAAACTATAAAACAATGAAATATAGCTTTCATCTTTTGTGTTGTTGTAGATTCACTGAATTATATGCACTTAGAAGAACATATTGGCCAAAATGTGATAAAAAAAAACCCATAAAACTAACCATATTGTTTCTGTAGCTCAAAAAATAATATGTAAACAGAATAATATATACATTGGTTTTTAATTTACATAAACACAGAAAAGTTCAGTTTGTCAGTCAGCAGTTTATGAAAGACAACATCATTCCAGCATCCAACACACAACAGATGTTGAGACCAGCACAAATGGTGTTTTCAACAGAGACTGTTTGATATATGTGCAGTATACCACCATTAACTTTTATGTGTGCTGTCTTATCTCATGGGCAGTTGCCTTCCTACAGCTGCAGAATGACAACAAAGCAAAATCATTACAACACACTGACAGATAAGAGAGGAGCTCCCACAGTTACAGAATCAGTTATAAATCAAACAGACAGAATGAAGAAGTCAAAACTGCGTCATCATATTAATCCCACAACCTTTAAAATGACGCAAGCTGTGTGTGTTTCCACAGCCGGGTGTGAGAGAGGACAGCTCATACTGATGAAGCAGCTTTAGTCATAGTTTAATCATGTTTAGTCATGTTTAACAGAAACATACATGGCCTGTTGTTTTTGAATGATTGTATAGCTGTATCATTTTTGTCTTGAAGTTTATTCAAAAGGTTCTAAGTTCTATGTTTCATCTCAGATCCACAGATCAGAACATGGGTTCTGTTAATCTTTATGGGGTGAGTCACTAGGCTGGGCAAGTCATCCATGTAATATCATTTATGAGTAAAAGATTCTCAAATCTGATTTTTGAGTAAATAGTGCCATTCAGTGTTGTGGTATTTCTCAAGTATTATTTAATTAATATTTTGTTCCATCTTTAAAAGCTGTATTTTAAATAATTAATATGATCTTTTACCCTTAAACACAGTCCTATTAAAACAGACTTTGATCTCTTCTACTGATAATGAACTTTACACCCATTTATTTGAACTTTAACCTTTATTAAAAAATGTCCCGTTAAAACCAGTCCAGTGTAAAATGTAACCAGCCACAACAATTTACTGATTATGTCATTTATTCTAGTGAAGAAACATTTTATCTGTCCCACAGACTTTAATCTAAAGCAAAATTATTTAACCTTTGCTAAATCTACAATGTGGCAAACTTTATAAAACAACCTGTTGTGACATTTAATCTTAAACACTTTATAAGGTTTGTGCATTGTCTTTTTTTATTTCATTGGTTTATAAAAGAAAACAGCTTACATTAAAACTTTATTAAAACTTTAATACAACAAAGCTTTAAATTGAATTACAAATACGTGTTCTTTTAACTTTACACTATTCTGTTTCATTCTGTGCTTTTCTGCCATTGTGTTATTTTTAGAGAAGTTGTCATTGGCTAGCTGTTGATTTACTCGATGCTCAGATAAAAATATAAAGTTTTCCTTCCGCAGCTGAAGGCCGTCAGTTCATTTGTCAAGACTGTAATACCAGCGGCCTGAAGTCCAAACATGAAGTCACTTATTATAGAAACAGATACAGAGATTTTTGCTCTTCCTTCAGTCATTCATCACATTAAATGAGATAAAACATTAACTCCACAAATAAACCTCATTCCAGCTACCATGTGCTTCATCTGAGACATCTCACATAAATATTGACCTTTTAAAACATTAGAATCCATATAAAACCACAATGGAGTTTATAGTAACACTGTTCGTATGTAACAGTACAAGATAACCAAGATCATTTTTGTGTAAGATTATGTTTCTGAGGCTGTTGTTTTCTATCTGATATATTGTTATATTTTGGTAGAAGTGTCCAGCAACACTTCTGTATTTCTCACTGTCCTGATTTCTTGTCGGGGTCAGAAGCAAAGATCAAAGTGTTAACTGTGTCATAATGGACATTAAGTCATAAAGCTGCTTTTGAAGAGACGGCTTCATCACAGAGAAGAGCAATACTGACAGCCCATAATAATCAGCCTGTCTCACCCTGATAAGAGATAACACATTCTTCCATACACAAGTGCTGCCCTGCTAACAACTTTGGGTTGTAAGAATGTTTCTCTATAGTTCTTTAACATTTTCATAACAAAAATAGTAACTATTTTGAATGACCTTGACATCCAGATATGTATACATTAACCTTGTATTAACATTATTTCATGTTTTTATGTTCCTAATGTTGTAGGAACGTTTGCCTATGACATAACAGATGACATAAGTGTGAAAAAGTGTTCTACTAGTGTTACTCCAAGAATATTTTTTGATAACTTTGAGAGAACTTTTAGAGAATATTAGGCAACATTCTGAGAATGTTTTGTGTTGGCTGTGTGGCTTCTGCTGGTGGTTGGGATGGGCAGTGATGTGTGTGATGGGCAGGAGATCTGGGTGAACAGATCTGGAGTCAGTTGTGACCGTGTCTCAGTGTGAACAATCACTGATATTAACATCAGGGAGAGGCTTGGCAGATAAGCAACGTTGAAATAACATTATATCATCAATCTGCCAGGTACGGACATCACCGATTCACCAAACCAACTGCTCCCTCATAAATCTGCTCATTTTTATCAATGTAAAACAATAAAAACACATTTAGGTGTTAATTCTTAAATGAAATGCAGACAACATTGTCCACATGTTACAAGCCTCCTTTCATTTCAGCCTGGATTTCTCATTAAAACAAAGAATTACAATCAAATAAATGAAAACTGATTAAGATCTTTATTATTATTTGATTTGTTAAAGACACTCCAGAAAATTTCTTCATTCTTTAACATTTTTACAAGGTTCCTCTAACTACTTAAGAATAACGTTTAAAGAACCGTTCTACTAACATTACTGCAAGAACACTTACAATACAATGTTAGCAACATTCTGAGAATATTCCATGAACAACTAGCTCTTTACCATATATGAATATTTAGCTTCAAACAACGACTCAGTGATTTTGGTCCACTTTCAACAAAACTGACCATTTGTGCGAACACATATAAAATGACAATTTGTTTTGATACAGTTACTGACACTCGCTCGCTCCAAACACAAGGTCACTATTGTGCACTAAACTGCAGGGTTATTAATTAACCTTAACTAGACCCTGAAGTACAAGCCAACAGACAGACATAACTGACAGACCCATAAAACACACATCACACTTCAGATGAGGTCACAGAAGATTTATAAATTACATTTTACAACATCATAAACTTTATCCACTTTATTCATTAACTGCAGAGAAATAAAGAAGGGTTCTGATTGGTTGCCACCAAACTTGGTTGAGGACCAATTCCTTTAAAAGAGAAGAAGGGAAAGGAGAGGTAGAGATTGAAAAACATACAGCTAAACTTTCTGAAGATAAACTAGCTGCAGCAGCCAGAATGAAGACAGTTCTGTGTGTTACACTCATGATTGTGGCTTTTTGCCTGATCTCTGAGGCTGTACAAGTGCAGGTATTTTGCTTGTTTTAAACTTTTCTCCTTTTATAATTATAGCCATATACAGTTGAACACTTATAGAGATTATTACAGAGACTGAACACTTATAGAGACCATTACAGATTCTCTATAGGTAAAAACATTTTACTAATCACAGTACAATTAACCTTATATTTTTTTTCCATGTGGTTAATATATGTAATCCTGTAAGAATTACCACATTAACTTAATTTTGCTAGTGGACTAACATTAAATTGCTATTTTATTACTTTAATTAAATATACTTTATTTTATAAATAGTAAAGGGTGATTTATAAACAATTCTTCGGGCTGCTGCAGTAGTCAAGCTTTTAACTGCATTGGTTGGATCTTGACGAAAAGAACTGAACTCAGACTTTTATTTTGAAATCTCCCTCCTGCAGGAAGGTGAATTTTCCTTTTCATTAGAATCAGTGAAAGTTCTGCAGCAGCTGACAGCTCAGCCTCGAACCCAGAACCCCCGCCTGGCCAAGACCAGCTACTACACTGTCTGTGCCAACCCGACCCTGCCACAGGAGTTTGTGCCTCTGTGCTTGCAGAAAGGAGCCACAATGTCCTTTGCTAGACTAGGTAAGAATTTTCCCAGCCTACGTGAACATTCTTAAAACGTTTGCTAACGTTCTTTTAAAGTTCTCTCAGTTATCAAAAAAATCTTACAGTAATGTTAGTGGAATTTCTAAACAATATATATAATATATAAAAAAACCCACTTCTAAGTTGTTAGTGGAACATTAAAAAAAAAAAATTAAGAATTAAGAAATTTTGAATAACAAGCTCTAAAAACCGATGTTTTCAACATCATTCAAAATAATATTTTTAATGTTTTTGTTACTTAATGAAACTGTTTCTTACAACATTCTTACAACATTAAACTGTCAGCTTGCCTGATGCGGCCTGATGCAGGTTTTCTCTGTGTTGCAGCTTCTGTGTCGGTGGATGTTTGTGAAATCTGTGCGTTTGCTGCCTGCACTGGATGTTAATCTATCTCAACACCTGCCTGTGACCTGCTCACCTCACCAACTGCTTCAAGTTCTCATGGCTGTTTAAACTCCATCACTGAGCATTAACTCCATCATATGAACATTATAGATGTTGTAACAGCCCAAACAGAAAATCTTTAAATGGCTGCAGACTGTTATTGAACTGTTACTTAAACCTAAACTTTCTTAGCACTTATTTCCTCTCCGAGTGTCTCTTTAATTCCTTCCTTTTGTTACAGCACCTTTTTCATTTATTTAAAAAAGTGACTTTTTATTTTTCTATTTCTCAGTTTTGGGGGGTTTACACTCCTTTGTGTGTCATAATGCTTTCATGTTCAATAAAATGCATTCAAAATTGCTCTGTTTTTTGGCATGTTGTTTTTTTTGTAGAAATTAGGAAAGTTGCAAGATTACAGCTGAATCTGGCTATTTTTAATGGATACAGAGTGTTCAGTCTTTTCTCAATGCAAAACACTTTCATTCAGGAGTGATCCAAACTCAAAACGTGTGAATTATTTCT
>JAZGTK010017257.1:0-12351 GCA_036877625.1 Ambastaia sidthimunki
AAACAGTATATGTGGTCAATAGATTTCTCTTACACACATTAATGGCACTCACATAAAAATGTATGCTGATTTGCAAAGCTATTGCAAATATTGTGGGTGTAGGTTTTTGCGTTATCATGGATAACTCATGGATAAAAGTGAAATATGCTACATGAACTGAAATTACAAAAATCATTTTTATGAATGCACACAGCAGGAAATAAACAACAATATATCTGAGTCATTAAAGACATGTGCTAAATAAATATGAACTGATACATAAAGCACTTCAGTATTATATTGTTGTGAGGATACTGTTCCAAGCTCCATTAGGCTAGGAATATAAATGATTACTTGTATTGGCTGTCATTTTTTGTCATTTTTAAGTTTTGTCCAAGTGTTTTTAATGCCTGTTGAAAGGAGTGTCCTGGAGTGTCCTGATACGACCCAGTAAAAAAAATAGACTTTGCTCTTAAAGGTCCAGAGCCCAGATTTATGCTCCTCTATACCCTTTTGAAATATTTGGTTGGAGACCTTTGATCATTATTAGCCTGTGATGCAATACACATTTTTACAAATGTGTTTGCTCCTTTAAAAATGAACATTTGCCTCTGTACAAACTTAAATTTGAATCTTAAATTTGAATGAACACTTTTTAAAAAACATTCAAGAGAACGGAATAGGTAATAGGTACTGTGCAAAACATTTCCTTAAAAATTAGTCCTTAAAAATGAGCAGGACATAAAAAGAGAATTTTATGAAAAACTGTTAAATGATTCTAAAAGACAACTCGAAAAACATTGTACATTCAGGCACAGACTTAGACATTTAGATAAACAGAGAGACACTTTTTTACAGCAACCACACACAGTATTGACAAAATATGAATACAGAGATAATTATTGCATTCTACAGAAAATGCACGTACACATTTACATTTCAAATTAAGTATTTGTATTTAAAAATGATACCTGATAATATTTTTAATTATGCCTAATGTTCAATAGATGGCGCCAGTATACACGACGCACTGCTTAAGAAAAAAGGCACTACATGTAGTCGGCAGAAATAGTATACGCCTGCGCCCTTGACATGCTGCTGCCTCGCTGCTTTAAAACAGCTGCACATGAAAGTGGTAGCCGCTGGATGTCAACCAAGACGACTCGAATAACGTTAATTCACAACAATTATATAAATACACATAGTAACCTTAGGGAAGTGTAAGCTGTACTAAGGATATCGGCTGACCGTGAGTGCTGTACACGTAATGCATAGGACGAGCCAATTCTCTCAAAGTTCGCTGGGCAATATTTCATTTTCTTAGTCGGCATATGGAGACTCTCCGATCTAGATAACCCAGTCTCTGAGATGATCTATTTCTGCAATGGCGAGGGGTCTGTTTTCACGGGCCTGGATGGTAAAGACTTACCACTTACAGGTAATTATTATTTTTTGCAAATGATTATTCCCCGAATTTGGATGGTTAAAGCGGTCTTCGCTTATGTAAGTGTGCGGTTTCCAATCTCTAACTCGTGGCTGGTGAAAATGAATTTTAGTAGCACTGTGCTTCACCTTTAGGACCAGGGTTTTTGTCCTCAGTTTTTATTTTTTGGGGTTTAAATGCCTTAAAACACGGTGCGGTTGCTGCTGGAAACGGCGTTGACATCAGCACTAATGCACTTCACTAATGCAGTTCAATTTGAATGTATCCGGATGTCTCTTCCCTGCATGTTGATCACTAGTCGTTTTGTTACACTAACTATCGCTTGTGATCTCGAAACAGCGGCGCTTTTAAAATGTATAATATTTGAGATACATTATTAGGGGATGCCACGTTTTTCTTTAGTATTTGCTTCTCATGTTACAAGGATTTCTTTCTTTATCCGAGTAGACAGAGGTTGCCATGGGCTGTTTATCCTCTTCTGCTGTGAGAATAATCCCTCCTATACTGGATAAAGTTAAACTGGGTCCGTGGTGCCATGACAGCCAACTCCACAACATGACTAAGAAGCTTAAAAGAGAAAGAAAGCTTACAGCTGAACAACATACAGATTGTGCATTGTGTTTGTATATTACTGTAGGTTGTGAATCATTCTTTGTGGTTTATATGTTATATGTAATGTTTTAATACTAATGTATGTCTAATATAACATTTAATGACAAAAGACACATTAATTGAGAAATTCCTGGAATATCACCCATACTTTAAGAGTTTCTTCTAATACAAGAAATTGAACCATGTAAAATCCACCTCCCATTTTTGGCGCATATATGTAATTATGGGTTAAATATACTGCAAGGTTGGCATTTTAATGTTGTTAAACAAATAAGGTTATAGAGAAAATAAGTTCTTGTTCAATCTTGTACAGATGTAAGGCTTGTCCTCTGCTTAGAATTTGTTTCAGAGGTTTCCAAAAAATGTGCACCACCCCTTTTTAATTTAATAGGAAGGGTGTTTTTTCTCTCCCGAACACACAGTTCTAGATATTATATCTCTTTTGGTCCCTCTCTGCATTTGTCTTCTACCTTGAGTTTGTTCTTCTCTGGAATCCTTTTCAGTTTGTTCTTAAAAGTTCAACCTCCTTTTCCAGTTGGTTCAGTTCAGTTGTTTTCTCTGATTGTGTTCTTTGTGATCAAGTTTTTCCTTGACAGGTCTGGGCTTTGATGCTCAACCCTTTCCCTGCATCAGTGTGGAAGGGTTTTTCTCGTAAGTCATGACACTTGGCGGCCAAGCCTCACGGCTGTATAAAAAATGTGAAAATAGAGGTGTGTGGGGGTGAGTAAATCACATCACAAGTATTAAGCAATGTGATGAATTGACTTGAGCCCAATACTGACACTGCCAGAGCTGGTGCTTCCAAGCAGGAATGCTGACTCTAGTCTAGAAAGCACCAGGCCATTTCAGCAGAATGGTTTGTGACAGGCATTTGGCACAATGAGTAAAAACAGGGAGCATGTGGCATCAAATTCATCTGGTGTCAGAGAGCCATTCTACAAATAAATGATGGACTGTTGATTTGTGGATAAAAGACTGGCTACACTGGAGGGCTAGCATACACTGTTCAGTTTTGTCTGGTTTACGGCTTGAACTCACATCATCTCACAGCCACAGCAGTTGTTCCACACCAATAATGCTTCTCTTTTCCTTTAGTTAGTCTTTAGAAGCTTAAAGTCAACAGGAAACGCATTTGCAACCCATTATATTTCTTTAATGTGTATTTGCCAAGTGAAAAAGAATACTCAATGAGAAAGAAATGTAGGGCAGGAATGGATTTGATTGTGAAAAGTGGGCGTTCCATGCCAGAATAAAACCAGAATTGAGTTCAAGTGCACTGAATTGTGAATGACTGCTCATCTCCTAAAACACACTGCCACCTGAAAATCACTTTTTGGCTGGGTTAGAGCCTGAAGGTCAAATTAAAGAGCATCTTGACAAATAACAATGATAATATAATAAGTATTCCAGTTATTTGATATTATTGCCATAACACTTATCATTTTAAGGTTAGCTAGCATTAAATTACTGTGTTAACTACTGGCACTATATTACAAAGACATTATTTACAACAGTAGCCTAAATAAATAACTTTTTGAATATTGGTTAACATTAAATGATTGCTTGCACATCCTAGGTGACATCCAATTGGCAATTATGAAAGGAAAAAAACATTTTTTTGTAAGAACATGCACTGAAAAATCTTGCACAATGCGTATTGGAAAAATACATAGGGTAAATGTTGTCTCAATTAAAGTGTCAGGTCAGCAACTAAATAAGCACACCTGTACTCTGGGACATCAATGCTATCTTTTTAGATATGTGTTGGGTGGGACTCATTTGTTTTGCAAATGTGGGTACCATGAAGAGAGCCAGTTTGAATCATGCCATGCATTAAAATGACAAATCCATTGCAAATTTGGTAGTTGAAGCAATTGCCTCATATGAATTACACTGCTTATCACTGTGTCTGATAGACTGGCTCTGACTAAGGACTTCAGGTTGATTTGGAAGTAGACCAAGACTACATTAAGTCTGAAATAACTAATGCTGAGACAATCGTTCATGGCTCAGGCTGTTTGTAAGCAAAAGCAGTTAATTAAACAGAATCGCGCCAGCAAGGTAAGCAGCAGCTATTTTACATTTTACAGGGTTGAATTGCTGAAGTTGTCAGAGGAAACTTTATTTATAGGAATCTGGAGGTTTGGCCTGGTCATAGATTTACACCTCTAAACTTAAACATTGACACAATCCACATTGTCCTTGGTGACCTGAGTCTGTTAAGACACAGACTAGCGTGAATTGGCAGGAAAGAGTAGTCTGAAACAAGCTCCTTTGGGACATTTGTACCGGGATTTAGCCATTTCCTTAGTGACTGAAATGTTAATAATGTTTATTACTTCATATCCATCTCATCGCGCACATCTGGACTGTGTGTTTCTTGGATCTTTTCCTGGCCTTGTTCTCTTTGAGTTTATATACAAGACGTGATTGCGCCACAGTTTCTTTTCAGAAGGGTTTAAGATACGCAGCAACTTCAGAAGTAAAAGGAATGTTTCTAATCTGGTACTACAGGTTTTCAATTTAAGCGACAGTTTTCCAGGTTGTAGAAGGTTTTCACAGTATTGAAACTGCATTCTTTTAGGTGAAGTACTGTTGACTCTGTAAATAGGTGGAAGAAATGTCAGCACCTTTTGTATAAACACAAAAAACTAGGATGTCACATGTGGTCTCTATTTTCTGGATCTCCAGACATCATATGAGAGTAATTTTGGGAGGTTGTATAATGTTCGAGTCACAAAAGAGAAAACTTCAGACAAATCTAATTTGGACATTCAAAGACTGAGGCTTATGGGGAGACAAACGTGTAATCATATCTGTTGGAAACCAGTATTTACCTCACAACAATGGACTGTGGCTGTTGAAATACTGTGTGCACTTTTCTATTATAAAGACTTACTGTAAGTTTGCTGTTATATTTCAGCAGCAGTCAATCTCAAATCCATATAATGCTTCTGACATTATATAAGTAACATTTGTGTAACTGTGTAATTACAAACACACTTGTGAAACATTTGTGTAATTTCTTTGCCAGTAGTAGAATCAAGTTTCTCAAACACTCTGTCTGCCTGGCATTGGTTAAATAAAGAGGCAGTCCCACCTCAAATTTACCACCCCAATGTTGCTGTGTGGCCAGTCACTCAATGCTGGAAGTGCCATAGAGGGACGGCTTTTACACTTTTGGGGGAAATCAACCTGCACATGGCTTGTGTGTAGTTTTCTCTGAGAAACATTAGACTCACACTGAATACAGAATTCAGAGTTTGGTCATTTGCTACAAAGTGGAAGGAAAAATGGAGCCAACATTACACAGTTTACATTTGACTGTTTTTTACAAACAGAATGACAGCTTAACTGTTTGTGTTGGTGTTTGACCTTTGAATAGTGTTGATGGTGTTGATTATTATTTGGTGTGCTGATTTGGACAAAATATGCACAGTGTTGTATATCATTTGTGTTGTGGATTCAGTTGTACCTCAGCATACATCCTTTCAGCTGCTGTTCTTTTTTTTTCTTTAATTTGCCCACAGTGATGGCCGATGGCCATGATGACCTTACTGATTTTCTGATTATCTGACATTAACTGCCGTCTGTTTCACAATGTCTGTAAAACTAATTTATCTGTCATTTATTTCCACTGTCATGATGAAAAGCCTGAAACATAAAAATATATAATGGAGTTTGATTTTCTAATTCTAGTTTTTACTCTGCATGTTGGCATGAGATTGCCATGGAATACATTAGTATTAGTGCAGTTTTTTATTGTGTGTGTAAAGAATTAGTACAGCTCTTTACACACACAATATCAGTGCTCATCATAGTATGAACTTGGTAAAAAAGAATACTTTTATCATCTGAAACTGCATTTTTGACAGAAAACACACAAAATCTTTTTTTAGGTGAAAGCTCTTATGTTCACTGTCTTTGTGTTCAAGACAACCGACAGTAACACCTTTAGGGTCTAGTCTGTCTGTCAAAGGGACTGAATTAAAATGAGGTAAAGTATTAGATCACTGGTGTCCCTAGTTAAATGATATCAGATTGTGGCTGGTTTCATTTCATGACCCATTGGCTGGTAGTTAGCAATTAAGTTGTTAGCTGATGGTTGTGTTTTTTAGTAGGCGTGTGTGGCAGAAACAGCTAACAGCAGTATTTTCTGTAAGATAACATAAGATTAAAAAAAAAATTGATATGAAATAATGATAATGATGAAATATGAAATAATGATAAACTTAAACATTTGTCTCCACATATAAAGCACAGAATTATTTTCTTTGAGCATTATCTAGGTTAAAGTTGACAGACCTGGGCTGATGTTTAACGTTTGTTTGCTCTCTTTCAGGCTCGGCTGTCTTACGTTCGAGTGAAGTATCTCTTCCTCATGTGGCTTACGGTGTTTGTGGGCAGTTGGGTTGTTTATGTGCAATACTCCACTTACACTGAGCTGTGCAGAGGACGAGAATGCAAGAACATCATTGTGAGTATAGATCTTTCTGTCAATTCAAGTCATTCAGTTTTGTGGCATTTGTTTAGTGTGCAACCTAATATAACAATGTAACAGAGCAGTGGCATTTTCAAACCTCAACTTTCAGACCACAAAGTCATAGACACTTGTGAAGAATCGATTAGTAGCTATTGCTAACACAGTTTATAATGACTACAATTTCATAATGACCTAATAATTATGACCCTTCATAATTCACATAAATTTCATTAAAATAAGGAACGCCATAAAAAGCATATTAAAAGTGGTCGGTATGATTTGTGTGCCATGGTCAAAGTCCTCTGAAACTACACAATAGCTTTGTGTAAGGAAATAACAGAATTTTAGCTTTTGGGTCATCTGCTGCTTTAAAACTCAACGCTTTCATACTCTATAGCTCCACCTGTTGGTATTGTGGTAAAGATGTCATTCCTGTATTTAAACATAAGCCAAAACAGCTGTGTGATTTATTTAAACTTATACTTTTTCCATTTGGTTGAATGTCAGTCACATGCTCATTAAAATGGCCCTTCCCATTCTAACAGTGTGACAAATACAGTAAAGGCATTATTGATGGCTCTGCCTGTAGCAGCCTGTGTGAAGAAAGCTCGCTGTACTTTGGAAGGTGCCTCTCCACCAAGCCAAACAATCAGGTATGACTCTACCACACAAACACTCTTACCACAGTCCGTAAAACTCCATATATCCTTGCGCTGTCACATTAACAGTGTTCCTCCACTGTTCTTCTTATTTCTCAGGTGTATACAAGCAGCTGGGGTGACAAGGATGGGGTCATTAAGTGCCAGTTGGGTGACGTTCTGCACTATGAACTTGGAGAAGAGCTGGAGCCAAAGAAAGGGATAGCACTCTTTGACAAACCCACTCGTGGAACCTCTGTGGAGAAGTTCAAAGAGATGGTGGCCAGTCATTTGAAGGTATTCACATTAAACTCAGATTCTTTTATTGTTTTTTGAACCTCCAGATTGTTAGCTAAGATACGCATTAAAAAGTTCCTTTTAAAGCACTAAGAGAAGAATTTGCTAGGAATTAATTACACCCACTAGAAGTGTCATTTTGACATCCAGTTCAATAAAGGAATTTTGCTAATCACAAACATGCCACAGAATTAGTGCTTATTTTATTTAGCATAGGGCATTTCCACAGCTTGTAGTGTTAAGATGTGGAGGATGTAACACACTACTGTGATCTGACAGCCATTACTGGAACAGTACAGCAGCTTCATTACTCCACCACTGTGATCCAGACACCTTTCCAGACATTTGTCAGCCTTTTAAATGCACTAGACTCTGTGTATGTGGATGTGTGCCCGGTTATAATGCTCTACTTCATCAATTGATAAAAACTGCAGCCACGATCAATATAAAGATTTTTTCACCTAATCAGAAAACTAGCCTAATCAGAAATTCTCTGAAATACAGAAATTACTTTGTTAGGCAAGGTTTTAGACACCTTTTATTTAAAAATGCATGATGCCTGAAATGCTTAATGGTTAAGTTAGATAAAGTAAGACATGGGTTTTTGTGCTGCACATTAAAACTGAGCAGCTATTCATTGAATTTACCTCTCTACAATGGATACTATTTTAGATACAATAGTCTCTGATATTTATATGATTTTTCATAAAATCACTGCTAATTTTATCGATCTTCTGCTTACTCATCACTGTTGTCCTGTAGGCTAAGGTTGGAGAGCAAGCCAGCCTCTCTAGTCTGGTATCCCTGATTCTTTCAGTGGCAGACAGCAATAAAGACGGCCATATCTCTCTCCCAGAGGCCAAGTCTGCTTGGGCTTTATTGCAGCTCAACGAGATTCTTCTCGCAGTGGTGCTCCAGGACCGGGAACACACGCCTAGACTCCTGGGCTTCTGTGGGGACCTGTATGTGGTGGAGCGGGTGCCCCACGCTCCGCTGTATGGACTCAGCCTTCCATGGCCAATGGAAATGTGGATCCCTGCAGGTGTCCGGCGAAGCATGGACCAATGGTTCACACCTTCCTGGCCCCGAAAGGCCAAAATCTTCATTGGCTTGCTGGAACTTATAGAAGACATCTTTCACGGTACCTTTGGAAGCTTTTTGATGTGTGACATGAGAGCCAGTACTTTTGGTTACACCGATCGGCATGACCTCAGGCTGGTGGATGGGCGGCGTGTGGTACCTGAGGAGGCTTTTAAACAGGCCATGGTCCTCCAGCACTGTGAGAAGGATGAGGACTGCGTGTACGGTGTGGACTGCAGGACTTCGTGCGACCACGCAGAACACCGTTGCGCAACCGAGGTGGATCAGCCTAACTTGGCCAGGGCTTGTGGAGCGCTCAAAGATTACCTTCTGAGAGGAGCTCCTTTTCATTTACAGGACGAGCTGGAGAAGCAGTTATATGC
This sequence comes from Ambastaia sidthimunki, assembly GCA_036877625.1. Taxonomy (NCBI): domain Eukaryota; kingdom Metazoa; phylum Chordata; class Actinopteri; order Cypriniformes; family Botiidae; genus Ambastaia; species Ambastaia sidthimunki. The sequence continues at coordinate 8,917 of JAZGTK010017257.1, forward strand.
CTGCATGGCTCTCAAGGGTTCAGCTGAGCAGATGGAAATGGAACATTCGCTCATCCTCAACAACCTCAAAACATTGCTATGGAAACAGATCTCACACACTAATGACTCCTAAAGAGAATAAGCTACGTGGATGACAACATTCAAAGTCTTGAATGTCATTCTGAAGCACTTCAGGCTAGACCATTAGAAATCTGGTTGGATTATACAATGCTGATAGGAAGTGTAGAATTGCCTTTATTTTGATAGGCTCAAGAAAAGACAGGTGGGGAGGTTAAGTGCTGCTCTGATCTTCAATCTTCACAAGTTCTTTATCCACGATAAAGATAGAATTTAAACAGCGGCAAATTATGCTCAGGCTCAACCTTTTGAGTAACATTCACATTCTTTTTTGTGTCCTTGTCTCCACAATTGGTCACATGTTCAGTGATGCTTTTTGTACACTTCTTAGGAATGAAATGACGGAGCAAGTATTATCTTTGCATCCATTGTTGGATGTTAACAGAAAACTAAAAAAGGCACTCACCCGTGATTGTGTAAATCGCCTATTGTAATGTTTGTCATTAATAAGCACAGCAAAAAGAGCCATATTAAAACCATTGTGAATGGACAGATGAATCAGATGCTATAATATGCATGTTGCCAGTAAGCATTTCGATTTTCTTTTTGTGAAATTGCCTTATTCCATGTATTCTTGACGGTTGATGGAGCCTAATTACTTTAAAACGACTTGAAATATAAAATAACATATAGAGCGGAGCCAGACTGCATCACAAACATATTGTCTAAATGTTTACAAGAATGAACCACATGAATCAGAGGAATGAGGAACTTATCAATTATGGAAGTCCCATAGCATTGTCAGTCTGTTATTTATTTAAAATTATTGAATTATTTTGGTTTGTTGGGTTCCCAGAGGGTGGGGAATGTGTGAAACTTTATGGCAGTAATTTCAATCCTGAGTAACTTTCCGTAGTGTTATGCAGGCAGATTTCATGTGGGACTGTTTGTAGGGCACATCTGATAAAAACAGTCTTGATATGGTAAAATGGCTTTGAAACAGTGTATGTCATCATCATAATTCATGATGTACTAATAGAAGAGGTGCTGTATGTTTTTGGATTATATCAAGCATTTTTCAGTATGTTGTTTTGGATTGTACGTTGTCAGTTTGTTTTATGTTTTCATGAAACACACTGCTGCTGATCAAGAGGTAAATTGAAAATTTTATAAGATTTGACTGCATGACTTTGCACATTAAAAACATCAAAAAAAATCTCCTAACTGGATCAAAGTTTGTCACGGTCAAATCTATCTACTCTGATCAGATTCTACACACATGAAGAGTTGCTTTTTGTATCAATGACCACAAACACTGCATTCTTTCCAAATGATTTATTTGGAAAAGGTGCACACTTTCTTTGGAGCAGTTGACAGTTAATCTTTTCAGTCATCAGCAGCAGCCTCCTGGGCCCGGAGGAAGCTGGCCTTCTTCTGAGCCACACGGTCCTTCCTCTGAGCCAGAGTCAGCTTGGCACGGTTCCACCTACAACACAGTATTTATTACTGGTGAGAAAAGTAACAACATCAACAAGGACATTATTAGTACTTAATTAGTGATTAAGTAGATGACGATACAAACATCTAACATGCTAATCTTGATTCTTCATCTTTGCTTTTGGGACTTTATTGACAAACATACAGGTACTTTACAGGTAATTACATTTTAAGAGCAAAAAACCTCAACATCTTTAAAAGGCAACACACTGCTTTCATAGCTACAACAATTCCATGTCTTATCAAAAAAGCTAGCATGCAATCATAAAAGCTTGAGAACTCACCTCTTCTTCTTGACCTCTCTCTTGGGCTTCTTCTCATGAACTGGGTTCTCACGGATGGCAGTGTGAGCCTTCTTGTACATCTCCTCTATCTGCAGGACACAGATAACTCGAGATATATTAAAATTACCAAAGCACTGCAAATGTGCAATGGTTTGCAATAACTAAATGATTTTATTACTTCAAAAAAACAACTAAGTTCATAATCATACCTATCCAAACTTATAATTAATATAAGTTTTTTATAATTAAAGCCATGCATCTACTTATTATATTAGATCTAAGCGATATGACACAGATATATGTAAATAATCTAAAAGAGGTATTAGATAAACATCATGACATAAACATCTCTCATGATGTAAACAAGTTCAAAGTTCATGAGGTTCATCAAAAAGAGATGAGTGAATTTAAACCAGCAGTAAAACGTTATAGTTCTTTGTCAGTGATTAAATTAAGATTTTAACTGTGATCAGCACGAAATAAAACAACTACAGTTTAATAAGTACTAATGTGTTGTAGCAGCAGCATGTTCTCTTACAGAGTCTGGTGTCACGCCGTTCTTGATAAAACGAGAGAACTGTTTCTTGTACAGTTCCTCGTCCTCCTCCATCAGCAAGCTCATGTACTCTGACACATTCTGGCCCATGATGTGCTTCCTGTGCATCTCCGCATTAAACTCCTTGCTTTCAGAATCATATCCTGGGAACCGTTTAGTGCTGAAAAACAAAGTTACAGGTTCAATAGCTCGTTTCACACATGCTGGCTTTACTGGTAAATTACTGGCAAATTACCATTAAGAGATGTGTGAATGGGACCTTTTAAAAAATTACTGGTAAATTAGTTCTGGCAATTTACCAGTAAGGGAAGCTGTAACATTACCAGGAATTTACCAGTAAGGTGCTATGTGTGAAAGTAGAACAGGGAAGAACAGTAGAACATGTCACTGGGTCAAAAGCAACTGCAAAAATATTTTTTGCAAAAACAGACCACATGCTTGAGTCATGCTTGAAACATGCGTAAGTCAAACCCTGTCATGTTTTAAAACACAAAATAGGTTGGCGCTCACTCGCAGTTGATAACATCATAGAATTTACTAATATTCTAGTATGTTGAAGTGTGAATGTTTACTGGAAGTTACTGGTAAAAAAGACAGAATGCTGTTGCTTGTGTGAACGAAACAATTGTGTATTTACCCGTAAAGTCATTCTGGTAATTTGCTGGTAAATTACCAGGATTAGTGTGTGAAAGGTAGTAAAAATCCCTCCAAAGATGAGATATGACTGGTTTTGACCAGAACATAAGGTGCCAGCATTTAAAAAGCTTTGCAAAATTGGATGGAATGTGTGACAATATTTGTCACTTGTTTTTATCAATGATGACGTTTTATTATCTAACAGTTAAAAGGTCTTAAGCCAACCCAAATCTGGATCCAGCTTCCAGAAGACTGTTTCCCTTCCCTTTGCTGTCTCTTACTAAGCACTGTGCTGCTCTATTGACTGCACTGCATCTAACCTCATGTCCTTCAATATTTACTTTATTTATTTTCCATTAGTAGGGCTGCCTCTGAACAGTCAACTAATCATTAGTCAAAGAGGAA
>JAZGTK010017259.1:0-12350 GCA_036877625.1 Ambastaia sidthimunki
AAAAGTTCACAAGCTTGTAGTTTTGATACAACGCATGTCCACAGAAGGAATTGAAAAGAAGCCAGTGTCGTATCAACTTCATACACGTGTGTATCTGTTTAGCATTTCTGCGGAGTGACACCAGTCAACGAGGCTTAATTAAGCCTTGAAGCTTTCCCTGGAGGGGGCCAGTAGAATGTTTGGAGGTGTCACTGAAGGCTAATTACCCCCCAGGGGGATGGAGGTCTATATTTCCCCCCCCACAGATCCCCTCCAGGAGAGCCTGACAAAGATGCATTAAGCAGATTTGAAAAAAGCCCTCACTGCAATGAAATCCTCAGATGGGACCCAGGTCGTGCAGAACTTCTGCCTTGAGTTCGTCAGGCTGTGGTTGTTTGATATAAATGTACAAGACTTCAGTGTGTGTTTTACGAAATAAAGTAATATTTCCCCAAAAATGTACATCCCAAATGGCAAGACCCCCGCCTGCTGTCACTGTCTAAAATTATTTATGGACACTGCATAAAATTTGCCACAGAGACTGAATATCGTCTTTTAGTGTTTCAAAACAACATTTAACCAAAAAATGAACATTTTGACATTATTTATTCACCTTCCTGTTTCCGTAAATCTTATAAAAATGAGCAAAAATCAGTTATTGGGCAAGTACATAACAGATTAGTGTTTAACATGATCTTCTTAACCCTGATTCTCAACAGCAAGTTTATAATAATGATTTATAATTTGAGCTGTCAGTCTGAAATGTCAGTTTGGCTTTATTTGACTTTAACATACGTGATGAAAAGTATGTAACCCGCAATTTTAGGTTTCAAACAGAGGTGGCAGTAGAGAGGTGAAAGTTACAGATTGCAGCTTTAATACAAACTGTATGTGGTTAATTTTTTCTCTGGAACAAAAAAGGAATTTTTCGAAGACTTTGTGCACAATTGGATATTTTGCTGAACGTTTTAATTTTGTCATCAAAGGGGAAAAAATTTTGCAACAATGACTCACACTTTTTCCAATTTAAATCTTGGCATCTTTGTTTACGTGGACAGAAATAAAGGGGGAACATCAGAGCACATGAGCCAGATTTAAACTCGCATTACATACATGAGCACAATACAGAGCCAGCGCTCCAACAGACTGACTTTTCCAAAAAACCTGAGAACATCTGATCATCTTGTGCTGAACCTGTGGACACTAAACAGTGGCCATCGGTAACAATGTGTGTTTGTCAACCAAGAACAAAAGTCTAGCCGTGTGAATCTCAAGGCATCAGATTTTCCTGGCGAATGGCGTTAAAACAGCAGGACACACGGGCGAGTTTCAGGGTCCAGTGTAATTAAAATATTTCACTTTTAAAACTTTCCAGTGGATTGATTTGACCTCTTGTGCAGTCCAGCTATTCAGGGGAATAAAGCAGGACAAATGCTCACTCATAACTCTGATCCAAACAGGATCTTATCCGGGACAGAGGGAGAGAGACAGAGAGAGTGTGTGTCGGTGGAGAATTAAAACATTAACATTTTTACCATGCATTTATCATTTTTTATACATAGACTTTATTGTTTTATTCTTGTCTCAGATGCAAATCACAAAGTGTGTTAAAATGTTTTATTTGTATTGAGGATACTAAAAGGTAAAGTAGACAAMTGCAAGCTAGCTTTGAAAAATCCTGCCCCCCCTTCAGAGCRCTCTCCAAAGCCACGCCCCCTCCAACACACATGAACATACATAATTTGACAGTCAAGTTGAACATCCTATCATTGCATTTGGACCGAATGCAATGATTGGACGAAAATTTTATGGTCTTGCGCCTTCCACAGTAGATACATAAATGTATCTAGACCACTTTACTTAGTGATTGCTATCAGGATGTGAAGAGACTTTCAACCAGCATAACAAAAATGTTTCTGGAACAAATCACCTACCCTGCCTTTAAAATGACACTTATGTAATTAACCTTAGCAAGACAAAGGACTCATTTTATTTCAGACATTTACAGCACCGTGCAAACATCTGAGGCACATTAAATGCTTCGCTGAAAAAAATGTTTTTAAGATCTATATCTTTTTCTGTAAAGTGATTTTCAGAAATAAAGTCATGATTAGACATCATTTCTGCTTCTTGCTGAAGCATCTAACATGCTCGACACTTTTACACCGAACTGTATAAAAATGGAGATGTAAGTAACTGGTGGACATTGACAAATGAAATTACTGATTGAGAGATTAAACTAGTGCATTAATAGAACATCAGGTTCTCTGAGTGTCTGTGTTCTCTAATCTATACCTCAAGTTTCCCTCTTCAGGGGACCTGGAACTTATTTTTGGGAGCAACAAGCAAATACAAACTAAAGCCAGACAAAAGAAAAAATGGGCTTTTATCGTGCAATGACTTTATAAATACTGTGTTGATTGCCTGTTTATTTTCACGAATGCAATTCAGTGGATGTGGGTTGCCGGTCGTGCCACAGGCTTTAGTTTGTGTGCCACTCGACATAGAGCTGCCTGAGTGGCACAAAACAACACAATTAGCCCTCAGTTGTACACTAAACACACATGCAACAGAGCAGTTGTTGAGTGTTAGAATCAGTTGCCTGTAACCAGCCATTTACAGTCTAGTACTGGCATAATTCCTCAGATGTTTGACCAGACACATCTCAATGTATGTTTACAAAGCTTCATAACAATGTGTAAGACTATTCATCAGTAAACCATCAAGTTCAATGAAATGAAGAATCAATGACTAGCTGTCTGACAAATTAATCAGCTTTATATGTGGTTGGTTTGAACCTACAACTTTTTTAACCACTAAGCCACAAACCCTTAATTAAAGGGTTGACCAAATGTTCTCTATGTGCAGATAGTTAGAAGAGAACTCCCAGCTAACAGGGAATGCTCTCAGAATGTTAGCCAATGTTCTCTTAATGTTTTCTCAAAGTTATCAAAAAACTTTAAGTAATGTTAGTAGAAGTTTTTTTAACATTTTATATCATATATATCAAAAACGTTATTCTTAAGTTGTTAGTGGAATGTTTCAAAAATGTTACAGAATTAAGGAAAGGTTTGAATAATGTTCTTAGAACCAAACAATAATGTTAATACAAAGTCTAAAATACTGGATATTTTGAAAGTTTCTAGAACTTTCAAAACAATGTTAATTAAAAAACTGAAGCACGGCAAACACAATGTCCCCAAAACACAAAGGAGATTTCAGTCCTGACAATAAACTGCATTCCTGTCATTCTGTGGGATGAAGTTTAATACCAATAAAATGACGCTCATGTTTGTGCATTTTCTGAGTTGGAACACTGTGGTCCTCATTGTGGCATGTTAGCAGCAAAACAACGCCGACCAGAGAGTGATTAAAAAACGCTAATAAGAGCTTGTTTTCAGTGTCATACTTCTCATAATGGAAACCACAAAGTGACAACCAGCACGATCATAAACAAACAAAAAATATAACAGCCTCCCAATAAACATGATGTCAAATATACATTCCAATAAAACAAATTACACAATATATTTAAAAATGAAATCTAATGTTTAGTGTTGAATGTGAAATGGAATAATATTGCAAATCTTACTGAATACTGTGTATCATTTAGTTAAGTTTTTAATTAAAGTTTTTAACGTTAGTTTAAAATAGTTTGTGGAATGCAACAGAATACATCAAACAGCAAAATGTTGCTCATGAACTCACTTTTTAATTACATTCTCAGTAAAAAGTCTTACTTTTTGGCAATCAGATTTCTGGACACAATTAAAATAGGAAAAAATTAAATAGCTGCTCATAACGATGAATAAAATGACTGGAAAAGTAACAGAACTGAACAAGAGTCTTGCAAAGTGTGATGCAATGTGTTATATAGATATACAGCATGAGGCATCTTCTTGTGCTTGAAGTTTTCTTTGAGCTTCAAAGGAAGAAGATGGAAGCAACATGTCACATACAATCTCGCTTTAACCAAAGCCACATCGGGTAAAAACAGGCCTGCAAGTGTGAGTCAAACAATACACAACTACAGCTGACCTTTGACCTCACTGTGACCTCAATGGACACTCAAAACAACAAACTGCCCAATTCATTTTGATTTACTGTAGTACCGAGTTTACACACCTTACCCGAGAGGAAACATCTTTTATATCCATTCTCTCCTCTTCATGCTTTATATAAGCTATTACAGTAAAACAATAAATAGGACATGTTGTTAAAATTGCCATCACGTTTTAAGCATTTAATGAAGACTCTTTTTTTTAATGTTTGAAGTTTTCCTTTTCTTTCATAAACCTGTTTGGACTGACAAGATGGTTGACAATCAAAACATGAATTATTCTTTATGGACTGTATATATAATAAAATTTAATAAAAATAGACAGATGACATTGAAGCTTTTTAAAACATGTATTTAAAGCTGTGCACCTGACACCTGTTTAGTGTGAGTCTAACACATCTGTATTAACCTGTCTGCAGAAACCAGCAGAAAACTCCACTGACAAATAAACAAACTTCTTCTGTTTTTAATATTATCACTTTTCTGTTTTAACTTTACGTAATTCTATTTGATTATTGTTTTTTACACTTAGGTTATTTATAACCTTACACTCATATACACTCATACAACTGTAAATTAAGTCCAGCCATGTTTATATATAAAGCACATTTTGAAATTGACCCAAATTGTGATACAGTCTAGCAAAACATAAAAGCAAAAATTTGCAATGAATTTAAATACAATCAGACGTATATAACAGTAAATCTAACCTCTGTTTTTCTCTGTTTTCCCCCCATACTTTGAACTCTGGTGAAAACAGGTAACTGGTGCCCTAATGTACTTAGAGGCCTTTAAATTATAAATCATGATGCCAAACTCATCAGGTCAAAAGCCCGGCGATAACACTTCAAAAGAGTGTCTTTCCCAGCATGCATCGCTTTATAATTCACTGTCAGGAATTCCGCTGCTCAGACTCATTTAACACAACACGGACACACTCCGTTAAAGATGGTGAATCGATTCAGCGCGGTGAATCTTTACTGCCCTGCAGGTCAGAGCCGATGCTTTTGGTTAAGCATTCGTCAGATCGTTTAACTGGTTAAGCGGTTTCACCTTCTTAAGTCTTAACGATGACAATCTGATGATGCAGAAAATCTCGATATAATTTCAATATAAAAGCACTGATAAACATAAACCGCAAACATGCATGTTTAACCTTACACCTCTTCTGTTTTTTATTGTATCATTGATACAGTAAATAAGAAATATGAATATTGAATATACGATCTTACTTTTTTAAATAGCAGAATATTATAAATGTGGCTGCTTTTAGCTTGCACAAAACAATTGCAAATGATTCAAGGGGACAACAGAATCCAGGCCTGGTCAACAGACACTAAATTAACCCATGAAAAACAAAATTCAGCGTGTCCAGTTACTCCAGAGACACATCGAGTTCAGACTGTCCAGATGCAAACGAGTCAAAGCTTTACAGCAGTAATTACCAGATGCGATCTTCAGTATATCCTGTGTGGTTATCCTGAGAGTTTATCCTCAGAAGTCCAGCAGAATCCCAAAACAAAAAATAAAGACGATAAAGAGGAATTCAAAGCGACATCTTGACGATTTCGTGTGCTTTGTGTTGCACGAAACGCGCATTTCGCTTTTACGCACATTAAGTTATATTCCATGCGCCCGTTATCTTTGTTTTCAGTGTAACTTCTTTTAGGAAAACTCAGATATTTGTTTCAGAGTGTCTATAACTACATGCATGTGAAGGCGGGTCTGTACAACTCGACATCTGTTCTCTTCACGTGACTTTAAGAAAAATATGAACAACATCTGGTAAAAATAGGTTTGATTCAGGTGCCGGCAGCTCCCTCAATCCTCGCCAAGACCACAAATCCCTGGAATGAATCCTCATTTTTAACATTTTCTGCAAAAGCTAAAGCGCACAGTGACACCAAAAGCAACTGTTGAGATTTCTGCGTATTACACATTACTGTGAAATTTATACGGCAGAAAATATTTCTGGGTTATGGGCGATCTGTGTTTTGGCATCAGTTATTAATTACAATTAATTATACAAGAACTCACCCTGTTTTCTTTTTAAATTGTATTTAAGGATTTTGTCCTAATATTGAGTGTTGTTCATTATTTAATATTTCTTGTTTGGGGACTCTGGGATCTGGTGTTAAAAAAAAACTTGTGTTTGGTCGTTTTGACCTGATGCACCTTTCCATGACCTTTCCCAACCCTTCATTTTATAGACATCTGGAATTCCATACATGCTTTTGGAGCCCGTTACGCACTTTTTTCAGATGATTCCCTCACATCCTAAAATGCTTTCCCAGACCTCCTGTCACATTTTATTTCTTCCTTTAGGGAAACGAAATGAGAATGTCTTAATTACTGCTAAAATGTTTTATTCTTATTCTATAATGCTTATACGGATATGTTGTAATTTGATAACGCTAAAACAAAACTAAATGTACAAAAACGCTTTAAATAAACTCCCATAACTCCCATTTAATACAGTTTTGAGATTTTCACCCGAAGTGTTTTAATCTACAGAATTACACATTTTGGGCGGCAGAAAAATATTGACAAAGAATTAAAAAGTATAACAAAACAAAGCTTTAAAGCTTCTCTGTTTTAACTTTCGATTTAATTGCTTTATTTTCAACAAAATCTAAAATACTATTATGCCTATTTGTAAAAAAAAAATGTTTCTAATCTAATTTTGTAATCTAATAAAATTATATTTACATGTTCATTGTTCTAACTTATCGAATACTTATTGCAATTTTAACTTCTTGTTTAATGCAAATTGTCATGTATTAAATGTTTGTACCTCCCCCCTATAATCTATAAAGCATAACTGCCATAACAAATACATTTTAATTGTGTTTTATTGCAGAAAATATACACGTATTTACACTGTAATTTAAAATATAATGCATGTAGACGCCAGATCTATGATGCATTGTGACAATCATTAATAAATAAATAAACGTCTGTTCCAGGACCACAAAAAAAAAATGTTTACACAGATATGACCCAAGATTTCCTAAACATTGCCTTCGTTCGTTTGTTCTGCTCTTTCTTTGAGTAAATAAATATGACGACATGCTATCTCAGAAATGTCTCTGTAAAAATGAGTTAGCAGGACCTGTCGACATGCACGTTTTCCACGTCAGAACAAACACAAGCACAAATCTGATTGTAACTCCTGGTCCAATGTCGTAGTTCACAACTGTAAGTGCTTGCAGTGACGTCACGACGCTCTAGAATTTCCCTTTGTAATCCTTATTTTGCTCCAGTTCCTTGGACTCGATGGTAATGAACGAAAATCTGTGCAAGAAAGAATGAAAATGTGTTTTATAATCTATGAAACAAACGATGCATGATGCAGTATCATATGCATTTTACTAAACAACATTTAACTATTTTGTACAAAGAGGTAATTTAAAAAGCAGCGATTTTCAAGTATGGCTCTTTGTAGATTAGGGACCCTTGTTAGTGATAAATAACATTTTAGGTTCCATAAAAACGTTGTTTTGAAAGTGCATTAGGTAACCCAAACAAGCAAAAGTTTGGACACGTCTGTTAATTTTAATTACTATTATTTTCCACACAGAAACTAGTAAAGTCATCAAAACTATAAAATAGCACGAACTGAAGTGTGAGGACAAAAATACGTTACACAAATAATCCTAAAGTAATGAATAAAAATAAATATCTGAGCTTCCCAGCCTCAGATTTGTTACTCTAAACAATTACTTTCATTAGGACGAAATGGACTTTATTCGTACAACTGCATAGATTTTTGGACTGCATACCATGTTGCACAGAAAGTGCGCATCCATGCGTTAGTGGGATGTTGACATGGACCACGCGCCCTCCATTCTCCACACAGAAAACGCGTAACTGAGTCTCTCGTGCGCCACATAACTGCAGCTGGACATTTTCGAGTCCAACTCGTCGCTTTGCAAAACCTGGCAGAGAAAGTCAATGTACCGGGCCGCTAGTTTAAGAGTCTGTATTTTGCTGAGTTTGTCGGAGGGTAACGTGGGGATGATTTTGCGCAGGGACGCGAACGCCTCGTTCAGAGACTGAGTTCTCTGACGCTCGCGCACGTTCGCCAGGACGCGCTGCGTGTGCAGATCTTCCACAGACTGAGGGCTGCTGCTGCTATTGCTGCATTTTTTGCTTCGCTTCCCAGGCGTCGGACTGTCTGAATCATCTCCGTTTTTCCTGCTTGGTCGTCTTTTCCTGCCGCATCTTTTCTGCGGTTGCATGTCGAGCTCTTCCTCGCTGTTTCCAAGACTGTCCACTGGAGACTCCGGGGAGCTGCACTCCTCCTGCATCTCTTCCTCAAACATCTCCTGAGTGAAGAAAACTTGGAAAATATGTCCCAGATTCCCACTTCAACTGAATGGGGTTGAAATGAGTCGCTTTCTCTTAATACCTCAGTGTCTCCTCTTGCGTGTTACGGAGGTGTTTCTCAAACTTGTAGGAAAGTTTGGCGGCTCTTATAGCGTGGAAGTCGCTTGTGACTTTTTGGAGTGGCTTGTGATTGGACAAGAAGGGGTGTGACGTCAGGGGAGAGAGGAGGGTGATGCGAGTGATCCAAAAGGTTTGCGGTTACAGTACAAGAACCAATCTGGGCCACAATGATTTATTTAAACAAAACACAACACACACACTGAGGGCTTATTAAGATATACACAGTCTTACATTGATAAAGAGGTTTTTCCTAATTCAAACAGAATAAAATAAAATCTTTCCTTGATATTTTGATATGTTGCCAAATTCATTTCAATAATACACTTTAGACTGGGACTTAAAAGCTGGGCAGCTTGTAGTGAGTGATCTCACCCTGGACATCTACTGGAATAAGAGGAAAGACTATGATTTGTTACCTGGCAAACCCAAACCAGCGAAATTAATAGTGTTTCTGTGGTCAATAGTGATGCGTTGCATTTCAACAATGCAGTTAATGTTTTAATATAATTCGCAGACAATTTGAACACCGGCAGCTATCAAGAATAAACTGTGTCATTATTCTCAGCCAGTGGGCTGAAATCCATCTCCAACTCACTGAAAACCTCTTTTCTCAAAGAAAAGCACGAAGCTGGCTTGGCTAACTAGACCTCATTGTTTATTTGAACGTGTTCTGAAATGCATGTCTGTGTTAGTGTTTTTGCAGAATCAGGTTTCCCTCTGTGCCGTTTTCTTACGCAGCGGGTCGCCAAGCGCAGACGACGCGCAAACTGTGTGGCCTCCAGTCCAATGCAAGCACAACTCTCCATGCGAAACGGCCCTTTTGCTTTTACATAAAGCCTACATTTCTGCAAAAAAATCCTACAAAAATAAATCAGAAGTTACTTTAAAGGAGATATATGTACATATACGTTCAAATTGAAACCGCTAAGTGACTTTTTGAAGAGGTTTCCGCGAGGGGGCGCACTGACGAAGCTTATATGTGTATTGACACGCATTGTCATTGGAGATGCGTGTGTGCGCATCTCTAGTTTCGGGGCCTGGCGCTCCGTTAAGTGTCTAGGTTGTGAGAGGCGATTGTGCAAGAATTGCACCTGTTTTTGGTGTACCTGTAGAAGGCGTTCGTTCAGCCCTGTTCAAATAAACCTACATCCCTGGTTTTCCTTTTAAAATTTCCATCAGAATTTGAAAGCAATACTAACGCAGGATTGATTTTTTTATAGGACTCTTAACACAAAACAAAAACAGATCACATTGTTCTATGAAGGTACTTTTTTGATTACCATAGGTTTAAATGCCCTCGCGGAACTTTAAAAGCATCCTATAGACACCCTATAGAAATCTGTTCAAAATCTTACTATGGATACCCTATAGAAATATGATCAAAATCTTCTTATAGACACCCAGTAGCAAAACATTATTTCAACACAAATAAACATTACATAATATGAATCGAATATGATGGACAAACTTGAATTCCTACAGGACTTTTTAACCAGATACATCTTTTAATTACAAAACCTTCTAAACAAAGCAGACCCTTAACTTAACATGTTTATTTGTGAAACATCATTACTGTAGCTCGTGCGTTGAATTGGCCCTTTTTGCGGCCTTTTGGCATAAATAACAGAGCAATAATAATCATCATAATATTTTTGTGATTTTTCGATTGTACCTCAATAAATGTCTAAACACGATCATTCAGTGGAAATATTTAATGCACGCTTAATTGTCCTTGAGTATCTCCGTCATGAAATCGATGTAGACGATGGCCAAACGCAAAGTCTCGATGCGTGACAGTCTTTTCTCGTACGCGAACGTGGGAACTTTTCTGCGCAACCGGTCAAACGCTTCGTTGAGGCTAAACATCCGTTTGCGCTCTCGGATGTTTGCGGCCTGGCGCTGAACGCTGCTGATCACCCGTTTCCGTTTGGGTTTCCCGTTACTGCCGCTCACGTTGATCACCGGAGATGTGGTGGTGGATGACAGCGCACAAAAGCCATTTGATCGAGCGTTTGAGATATTGACTGCATGAATGGAAGTCAAGTCCTGGTACCGTCCATTGAAGTCCGGGCTGTGCTGTGCGTTTGGAGCGCCTTGGGTCTCCTTTGGTGCCAGAATCGATTTGTTTGGCATATCCATGAAGTTTGCTTCACTGAACAAATCAAACATTGCAGGATGGAAAAATGACGTTTGCATATCCATACTTTTAATAACGATACATTTCCAGCTTGCAAGGGCACATATAACTTTTACGTTTAAACCCACAGATTGAAAGGTGGGCAAATTCTCTCCACTGATCCTGGTCGCGTGCACCACCAAATTCAATTTAGAAATCCGGTCAGATCCATGAAGTCACATCCTCTTGGCAAGAGCCCATGGTCTCGATCCTGCTGTTTTAATATGTCTCTTAATTCAACCCCAAGTGTGCCCTCTTTTATGTTGTGGTTGTGGACAAAGTCTATTTTTCGGATTCAATGAAACTTACTTGAGGGAAGTCCTCATGGCCTCTCCACACTGATCTGTGCCTTCTGATGCCCAAGGGCAGCAATGATCTTCAGAGAAGGAGAGTATCTTGACAAAAGGTCACTCAGTCTGTTTGCCTGGTTTCCTGGTGCACTGAAAGGCTAAATAATGAGACTTCTATTAGTGAGAAAGACCAAATATAACATTCCCCAAGACTACACTACACTTCAACAGCTTTTCTTTTGCAAATCGGAGCAAACAGCTTCTCGTTGCCATGGAAACGTCAAGGTTTCCATTGGTCACTTTTAAGAGAAACAAAATCCGTGTTTTGTTATCTAAATCCGGTACATAGTTTAGGTAAGCTTTAAAAAAAGAACAATTATATAGTAAAAATCGGTGCAAATGTTGCGCAGGGCCTGTTGCTCCACGTTATGCCGGCAGGATCTGAGAATCTTTTATGCCATAACAAATGTGTGGAATTGTACAAGTTAATGAACAAACAAACTAAGGCAATGTCTAAAAAGTTTTGGGTCATATTGAATTGTTCATGTAGCTCAACAGGTAGAGGATTGTGTTAGCAGTTCAAAGGTTGTGGGTTCGATTCAAATGGAACATACATACTGATACAATATAGAACTTAAATGCACTGTAAGTCACTTTGGAAGCGTCTACCAAATGCATAAATAATGTTAATGATGTATTGTTCAAAAAAGTTAGTAGTCTGTGTCACAGATTTGATTTGTGAGCAAGAACTAGTACAGAATTGTGATCTGTCTGTCTGTCTAACTAAGTCTAACTAACTAAGGGGTGTACGAGACTCAAACTTTAGTTTGCTGACCACACAAAAGGTTTTGATGAAGCAGCAACATTCACATGAAAGCACTTTGGTCAGAATGAAACTAATTTTTATGCCAGACAGTGAGTGTGATATTAAATGCTGTCTGAGAGACAAGCAGTACATGCCTATACGTCTGTGTGTGTGTGAGGGGATAGTGGGTTTTGATCAGTCTGTGTGTGTGTGTGTGTGTGAGGGGATAGTGGTTTTTAAAGAGTCTGTGTGTGTGTGTGTGAGGGGATAGTGGGTTCTGATCAGTGTGTGTTGATTTATGTGGTCTTCAGTTTGTAAGAGCCTCTCTTGTTAATCCACTAAATACTGTCAGTAGATGATGTTGGCATGACTTCACAATGAGAGAAAAGACAAACCAACCTGCTCTCGATCCATCTTTCAGGTCTTCTGCAAAGAGACAATCTGTGTTAATCAATAAACTTACAAAAATGTTTTATGTCACATTTAAACAAATGAAACAGATAAAACTAAATAATTATCTGTCATGTGACTTTTCCACATTAAAGTGTTTTATTTTTAACATCAAGGACAAACGTAACACAGGTATCTGTG
>JAZGTK010017260.1:0-12349 GCA_036877625.1 Ambastaia sidthimunki
TAACATTTATGCATTTGGCAGGCACTTTTATTTCAAGCAACTTACAGTACTTGTGTTTTATTCAGCAGGTGTGCAGCAAGATTCAAACCCACAACCTTTGCTCTGCTATCAGAATCCGCTACCAGCAGAGCTTTTTTTGTCATGCATGCGTCACGTGTTTCCTCACGTGACCTGTGAACATCTGATTAATCATGAATGATTGAGGAGGAGAGGACGTCTGAAACCAGAGTTTCCTCAGCCGGCGGTCTCACCTGTACATCTGACATGATCAAAGCTTGACACTTGTCACATTTGTTTAAAGCAGTTATCACCTGACCTTCAGGAGGCAGAGGTGCATTATGGGTAGAGGAGAGAGAGGTTATTAGCACGTGGATGTTTTTTGAGGATTTGAACGCACACACTAATGAAAGCTCACATCACACTGACCCTGCATCAGTGCTGAATGATCTCTGTTTTAAATACGCATACTCGCTTTGCATACTCAGTTTAATGCGTAAGTGAACGCTGCTTTTGGTACATCTGAGCGATTCCACATAAACATCTGCCTTAGCATGAAACTGTCAAATATTTCCAACATTTTGACCCTTTTAAATTGTTTACTTCAGTCAAGTTTTGTTTTTTTGGCTGTAATAGCTGTAATAAATGTTCTGCAGAAACTGCGTTGTTTTATTAACTAGAGTTATTTTAGTTATTAATCAAAAAATAGGTTCAATATGTGATTTGCTCTTGATTTGGGCTTCACTGATGGTATTCTGTCCAGTTTTTATTGCAGCCTCTTTCTGGCAAAAAAGTGCTTTCCATCTCAAGTGTTTTTATGAAATCCTGTTTTATTATTATTATTGTTTTTATTATTTGAACAGTATGGTGTATATTTTGAAGCTACCCTGTTGTTGTCCATTTTTTAAAGATGCATTTTCTTACTCAAAAAAACTACTCTGGATGAAAGCATCATTAAGAAGTCTGTTAAGTCTCCACAGAAAAGGAAGAACAAGCTGTTAGCATTAAAAAGACTGAACTGACATTAAACTGGTGCCTGTGTAGATGTAGCCTCTAATTTACCTGCACAGAACATTCTGATGTGTCCTAAACTTTATTCATTTCACATTATGAATACATGTACATTTAACCCCACAGGAGACTGTTACTTACAGTCAGTAACTCTGTAAAAAAAACATGACATATAATTGATTTGCAGGTTTAAATATTCAGAAAATAGTAAGCTAGTAACCTAAAAGTAAGCTTCAAACCTAAAAAATAAATATGTAAAAAAATATAATTATATATAATATAATATATATATAAAATATAACAGACTGACTAGATTTGCAGTTTTTGCAATGTTTAATAATTGGTGGAGTCTGTTTTGTAGTTATCAATACTGAGTTTCACTTCAGTGGTTTCAGTGTTTGAGAGGACAGGAGGGGTTGATTTAGTCTTGGGTAATGCATTTGCTCTTACAGACTCCAGACACACAATAGCTGATGTCTGCTGTCGCTGACAGAAATAAAGCCCCCCGTAGCTGCATGTGTTTCTCTGGGGTGTGAGTGTTTACTGGACTGACTGTCTTCTTTCCCTTTGTCTGCTTTTCAGTTTCAGTTTATTTTAGCTTTAAAGGGTTGGAACATTGATGTTTTTGCAGTTGTGTGTATGTATGTATGAGATACACATACAGCTAATGCTGCTACTGAACTTTATTGTTTTATTGATCAATTTCTGTTATTAAACTCATTTTTCCTGTAACTCTATTTAACTTAATTTATGGTTTTGGTATATCATTAAGTGTAGTCATTTTTACTTTACAAAATTATTTTGTACTGCTAGTTTCCTCTTAATAGTTTTTGTTAAAGGTAATAGACTTGCTCTGAGCTGACTTAGATGTGGGCTCAAGGCATGTGAGACGGGTCTCAGGGGCAACAGATGGGCACTGGAGGTGAGTCCACAGCTTGTGCCGCTCTACAAGTGGGGAAGATTGGCTTTAGCATGCAGTCAGAGGACAGAATATTCAGACATCCATGTAGCTCCAGACGACTGCACTCGCACACGACCCGTTTCCAGCCTGTACCTCTGTGGTTGTGGGATGTAAACTCTCCCCACCTGTTTTTAAAAGCTCTTTGTGGGGTGATGCTGACTTTGAACAGTGTCACTGGAGTGCCAGATGGGTTTGGATTAAACACTTCCTTCATCCCTTTGCTCTGCTGCAGGTATGAAGACCCCTCTGAGCCCCAGCCAGCTGATGGAAAATGGACAGCTGTGCATCGCGTTGCCAGGCTGTGTGGAGGTAAAGGAAACCAGCAATGCCACAGACATGCAGCAAGAGAAGAAGAAACTGCTGTACTCCCTCTGTGAAGTCTGTAACATACAGCTCAACTCGGCCGCACAGGCTCGGGTTCACTATAACGGCAAGTCTCACCTCAAAAGGGTCAAACAGTTGAATAATGGAGAGATGCCCACAGCGGGCGTCAGCCCAGCCCCCCCTCCTCTACATCCTCCCACCAGCAGCAGTCAAGGTAAGACCTTCTAAGCTCATGAAAGCTCTGTAACCCCCACAGCAGGGGAGAGAATGCACCAGTGTTTCTGCTATGCTTTGAAATGACACACTTTTCGAGCAGCTCTGTTTATAATCACTGTGATGTAACATTTGAGGCCTGGCTTGTCATTTTTTGTGGCTTTTTTTTCTGCCTTTATTCCTGTAGAAAAGTGGAGTGTAGACAGGAGTGTAGGTGAGAGAGGATAAGGACAAGACCCAGGTCTGACTGAAACTTGGGTTCCTATGTGTCCAAAGCTCTTACGTGTCTGGATTATATGCACAGTCCACTACACATTTTTTCCCCACACGCTGTTTATTTCTGACTCAGGTGAGAGCAGAACTGAGGTTTGTGTCTATTTCTCCTGAAGTATTCTACATGACGGGAACCTACAAGAATGATGTGTCTGTTTAACAGGCCCATGGCGACGCTGGCACGTGTTTCTGGTGTGAATGGCAGCATCTACACTTTACCACCATGTGACAATTCATCAGTGAGTTCACAGTCTGGCTGCTGGGCAGAATGAAGCTATTTACACTGCTGAGAGAAAAGTTTTACCTGCATTAATGCCTGAGATCTGGCAGCTGGATCATGCCAGATTATCTCCATATTTAAACAAACAAGGGTTTTTGTGCACGTTACCAGGGAAACGATTTGGGTCGCTTGAAAGATGGGCAGA
Organism: Ambastaia sidthimunki; assembly: GCA_036877625.1. Lineage (NCBI taxonomy): Eukaryota > Metazoa > Chordata > Actinopteri > Cypriniformes > Botiidae > Ambastaia > Ambastaia sidthimunki. The sequence goes on from JAZGTK010017260.1 coordinate 3,205, forward strand.
GGAGCCGTGAGAAGTTGTTGCTGGACTGGCAGGGTCAGACCAGCGCTGGCCAAACTTTCATTAGATTTGTGGAAAAGTAGCACACACAGACCACAGACATTAGACAGGTTTACTAACTAAATTCTCTGGGAAAACTGTTTTTCTTGTTTGACAGCTGAAGCAAAATGGAAATTTTTATTCAGGTTGAGGAGCTCACTGCCCTGTTAGAAGGTCGACTGTGTCGTGTTGAGTTTCATGACTCTGTGCCTCCTGTTAAAATAATCTTTTCAGTGTGAAGAATCCCAGATATGTTGTGTTTTCCACTGTAATGTTTCTCCATAAGGGTTGTGTGTCAGTGTGAGAAGTTTTGGATACTCACAAGTTTTGGAAGTAAAAACCACGTCAGTGCTGGAGGAATTCTCCTAAAGTTTCATTCACTGTGTGAACAGTATACAGGAGTGACTCCTGAACTCACAGTGGTTGATATAGTGACATAGTGGTGTCACACAGTTTTTTAGCCTGTTTGTGTTTCCTCTAAAATTTTAGCGAGTCATTGAAGATCTGCAGTTCTGTTTATACTCTCCTAAATAACCAGCAATCAGAGCAGATGTGAAAACAGTATTTCGCTACAGTGTGAACTGTACATCATAAAGAGAATGTTATTTATAATGTAAATGTAATTTCAGGTCATAATGTGCACCCATGAAAAAATCTGTGAAGTTTTTCACTGATACATTTGGTTGTTGTCAGCACATCTGTGACTGACTGTGAGAAATGTACAGCAGTAAGCGTGATTTCTTTCAGCTGTGACTCTGTATGTAGCTGTATGCAGTGGTATGTGTAAGTTTGTTGGTGGTATAGAATCACTGTGTCGTGACTGTGTGCATTGTGTCACTTCTCTCATGAGCACGTGTTTGCACACACAAGAGGAATTGTCTTTAGTAACGGAAGCTTTCTTCATGTCCATGTGACCTTTCGTACTAAATTAAAAGGGACATAAAATGTATATTTTATTCTGAATATTTGTTTCACATCAGACACGTGCATGAAGGTGGTGCTGTAGAGGTCTGATCTGTTAGTGTCACTGGATGTGTAAACTGTGCAGTGTGAGCAGGATGTGTAATCTCAACACTGCGGTGTCTGTGTGACTGACTCCAGATCAGTCTGTGTGTGAACGAGCGTGTGTGACGCAGTGACCGCGAGATGGCAGTGCAGTCATCTCAAACACATGCGGCTCGTGGAAACGCTACAAAGTCACGGGAGCAGGTAAATATCACAGCTTTATTTGTGCAGTTGTTTTCATTTCAGCTTGATAATGACGCTAAAGGATTGACAGAACATGCAGCAACACTTTCAGCTGTGGTGCACATGTGAGTGATGCGGGTTCGAGTTTAGTTTCTATCATTCTCTGCCCACTGTTTATATTTCTTTCAGTATCAGTGACAAACACAATCATGAGTGCACAGCAGACAGATTGACTCATAACTCAGTCCATTACATTCAGTGTGAAGTAGCTTAAACAAACGGAGACAGATGAAGAAATGACTGTCAGTCATTCAGGTGCTGCGCGTGAAACTGCATGAGACTCGATCTGATCTGTTTGCTAGTGATTCGCATCTGTATGTGAAATAAGAGTCATAACTTCATTTACGAATTATGTTGTATGTTGTATTACACAAAAATAGACTCGTATGCGACAGTGATAGATAATGATTTTGTTTTGCATAGATTCAAGACAGCTTAAAGGTATTTTAATTTTGTTCATTAAAAAATGTGATTTATTATGTAATGATACTTAATGATGATTATTTAATGATACGGTGACATTTGTGGATCATGTGATGAACATGTTTATGATTGAATGTTTGGCTAGTGTGTTATAGTTCTCTGTTAAATGCACACAGTTGTTACAAATATCGACTTTCATTGAACAATTACATGCTGGGTTTACCTGATGGTTTATAAACGGCATAATGACACAGAGCACTTATTTACCTACCTGTGTTTATCACTGTGTATATTAAGTGCCTTATTGCTTAAACATGAAAGTGGCTCAGATCGAAATTGAAAATGTCATATTCAGTCTGATTTATGCTGTTCACACTGTCATCCAAGAAACAGAGCTGGTAACATGAGGGATCTGAGCCGTATTCAAATCTGATGTGAATGTAGCCATAGAGCAAACAAACGTTCTCACAAATGTCTGCAGAGAGTTTGTGTGAAAACACTCATCAGTGTGACTTTAGCAGCAGGTTTATAGATTATGTTCATTTGAGTCGCTGGTGAATGTGGTTGCCGGATGTTGATTCTGTTGATGGTTCTTGACGCGTGACAGATTCGACCTGTAGCTGTAGGATTTCTCTTCATAGCCGAACTGGTAGAGAATGGTGCTAGCAACACCAGAGTCTCGGGTTTGATTTGCAGAACTGATAACAAGTGCTTCTGATGCACTGTTAGTTGCTTTAAAAGAAATTGCCCAAGCTTTTTATCTTTGTAGTTGTGTTGAATAGCAGAAGCTCATTTGCGTATACAGCTTTATTAAATGTGGTCGAATTTCATCCCTGACTTTATCTGCTGAATGTTGTTTCAGTCAGAGGTGTAGACGGCTCTGAAAAGTGGGCGGACACCTGTCAAACCTTATCAGATTGTCTCATGAATATTAATTAGGTGACATGACGTTTGCTCAGTACTTCTTGCTTTTAGGCAGGTGGTGGCTGTTGGACATAAAAAATAATGCTGTATGTTTGTGCCAAAGCCAAATTTGTTTGAGAAAGACAAATTATGCAAATGTCCAGGTACAATTTTCCATGTGCAACGCTGAACAGATGATTTGCTATTCAAACAGCATCAAACACTTTCTGTTGAACAGACTCAGAGTAAGAAAACCCACCCAAACCGACATGTGATGAGTGTTCTTCCCGACAGCCTGCTTTCTGTGTGAGTTTCCATGAAGCTGGTACCCCATCCAGCTCTTTCAGATTAACCTTCAAAATATATCCTGGAGAGAAGCTGTATACTGTATACTCTCTCTCTCTCTCTCTCTCTCTCATTCTCTCTCTCGCTCTCTCGCTCTCACACTCTGAGTGATGTATGTATGAACAGTTTGAATGTCTTGCTGTTACTTTATATAGAACAGGCCTCTTATCTTCATTTGCTTCCATGACCTGAAGCTCTGCATTGTAAAATAGGTGGGATTAGTTTTTCTTTGAATATGCTTTACCTGGTTTGAGTTTGAGTAATGGCCTTTCCCCAATGTTTGAAGTTGAAAAATGGGCCCATATGTTCAGAAGTCAACAAAAAAATGTATTATTATTTTTATTATTTACTGTTCTGTTCTTTTTTTGCCGTTCTTCCGATGTGTGTTCTGCCAAAACATACTTTGTAGAGATACATTTCTTTAAAACATTTCACCAGCTGGGGCTGACATGCTATTTAAAAACTTTCCTCTTTCTGTTGATTTATAAATATCACATTGTGTGTATATGATGTGCGTGTGTATAAATATAAAACACACACACACATATATAGTGCACTGTGACAAAATATTGATTTCTTATTAAAATATGAAAGAAGAAGATTTATGACATTTATTCTGATGTAGTTTGTTTGTTTGTGAGGAGGCTTTTCAGCAACAGTCAGTTTCATCAGTGTTTGCCTCATACACCAGCTGTTAATTCTGTCCTCATTTCTGCTCATTCTTCTGAACCGCCTGACATAGACAATATATCTCTTATATGAAAGCCTACAGTATGACACACATCACCATCTCTTACATCACATGCAAGCACACGAGACGGAAGACATTATTCAGAATAGCTGCTCATAGGGTGTCACTGAGGTGTGATGTTTCATCCGTGGATTTAACTTAATAACTTCAGCTTCTGTGTTTCACCTGATGGTTGCATGAATCACTTTCTCTCTGTTCTTTAAGCCCCGCCTTCATTCCACCACACCCATTGTCCACAACAATATTTGAAGCTCCTCCCACTCACAGTTTCTAGCCAATAAAGTGATCTAGAGTTTAAGTATAAGTAGAAATATTTGTTATTAAAGAATCAGACACTAAGACATGTTGACTTTTAGTTGTTTTAGCTTATATAAATGCTTGATTCATTTAAAGTCATCCTGACTGAGAAAAACGAACTGGTTAAACATTAGCGGATTATTGAAGAGTTTAGTTTGTTGAGATCATAGGTCTGTTTCCAATCACCACTTAATCACTTACCACAGAAGGTTAATGCCTCTGGTTAAATTCATTTATTTAAGTCAATCTAAAATACGTTACACTTGCAACATCATACAAACATTGAAATACATCTCTTCTGTAAAGTGGGGTGACGTGAATGGACTTTCGTTTTGATTGATTAGTTTGGACTTAAAATCTGCATGGGTTAGTGACGTAACTGCTCAATAATAGATTTCTTTTAAAATTTGAAGAAAAACTGGTGTTAAGAAAATGCTTAAAATCATGACTTGACATTTTGACCTTTAATGAGTTTTGGTTTAACATTTTTTAAATATGTGTGATACCAGCATAAATCATTTTTAAAGCTTTTCTTTCTGTTCAGGACTTATCTGTCATTGAACCATGTACATTCGTTTTTCATTTGCTGAATTTAGAAGGAACGTTCAGTTGAGATCATCCGTACAGCTGCCTCTGCTCGTCCGTGAGATGAACCGTGTGTTTGATCATCTTGTTCTGCTTGATGATGGGAAATGTGAGGTCTGCACATTACAATGAGCATCAGTGACCTGAAGTAATTAGCCGTCTGACATGTTTCTTCTCCTCAGATAAGTGTGTGTATGAACGTGTGAGGAGAAATGAAGCGGGTCTCTGGGGAGCTGTAGAGTGAATTGAAGACTGTTGTCACACAGATGATGAGACACAAGACTGAGATGTCAGAGCTGCTCACAGAACCGCACAACTGTTTAACTTTCTACACTAAATCACGCTGTCTTCATTTGAATATATTATTGTTTGCGGAAATGTGGACTAGCTTTCTCAGCAGAAGTAAGCGTACAGCTTTCCTGTTACAAAGTATTTTTGTGTGACAGATTTGTTGATGTGTTTGTGTACTCATGCGTGTGTCATCTCTGCCTGCGGGTCAGTGGTAGGGCAGCGTGTTTCTCTGTCTGTGTCTGGGAGGGTTAGCCAACGCACTTCTGTGTGTGTTTGAGCCAATGAAGTGTGACATGTGAAAGAAAGGAGAATGCAGGGATCATGTGATACAGTAGGTGGAGTTCTGTGTGGTTTGTAAGGGTCAGTGATCTCTGTAGATGTTGTAACTGCACCATTCTGGAGCAAAAAGCATCTTTCTTCATTAGATGTTTTAAGTGTGAAATAGACACGTTTTTGTTTTATTTGTCTGTGTGTAAACAACTCGATGCTCACTGGCATTAAACATGTATCTCTGGAGAGTGTGTGCTAGCCAAGCTTTTGCTATTGATTTGAATGAATATGAATAAGATAAACTGTAGCTTTCTTCTGGTATTAAACACCTTCTGGGTGTCATCACAAAAATACATGTTCCTATCAGACTTCTGAACTTCCTCTCCGGTTCTGCAGTGTGCAGTTCTTGAAGGTGTGAAATCATGTTTGATGTGTTTTTCTCCTGGTGTTTAATGTGATGGTCAGGTCAATGCTGTTATATCTCCAGCACTGATGTTGTATCAGAAAGGCCAAGGTGTCCATGAGAGATAAAACTCCACAATGACACTCCAGTGAGCGATCTGACCATCCAGCTGAGACGCTGAGGGCGTATCGCATTCATTCACTGCAACCCGCTGCAGAATGTTCAGATTCATTACCCGCATCTCATTTCCTGTAAAAAACAGCTTTTTTATGTTTCCAGCGTGTGCGTGTTTGTGTGTGAGACTCTTGTTTGCAGATTATTTGAAATAGTTTAATTACTGTTGTGAGTCATATTGTCTTATCTTCATCATCACTGACAGAATTTAAAAACAGACTTTTTCATCAGTTTTGTAATTAACATGGAAACTGTTGTAATGTGTGTTTTCAGACCTTCACAGGCGCATGTGTGTGTGTCTGTGTTTGTCTGTGTGGTGTGTGTCTGTGTGTGTATGTGGTGTGTGTGTCTGTGTGTGTGTGTGTGGTGTGTGTGTGTGGTGTGTGTGTGTGTGTGTGGTGTGGTGTGGTGTGTGTGTGTGTGTGTGTGTGTGGTGTGTGTGTGTGTGTCTGTGTGTGTGTGTGGTGTGGTGGGTGTGGTGTGTGTGTCTGTGTGTGTGTGTGTGTGTAACTGAGGACACATGTGAAGTTTAACTCGTGTCAGATAAATAAACTCTCTCTCTAGAGGAGCTGTATGTCAGCGGAGCTGTGGTGAGTTAGATGGTGATTTTATGAGCTCCACTATTCGATTTTTCCTCTTAAATCACACAGCCTTCACACACCCCTCTATCACTCCTTTTGTTATCACTTTCACAAGGACTCTGGTTACTATCAGACAGACATGAGGACACTTTAAATATATATTTTTTATTTTTGCTTGATGTTTGTCGTTTATGTTCTCTTGTGTTGTTCCACACCCCATTTTCCAAAACTGAAGAAAGAAACGTCATGCAGGGATGAAGGATCTTCACACACAGACTCTGACAGTGACCATCATGTCTGTCCAACTCCAGAAAGGATAAAAATATCCTATATTAGAAAAAGCAATCCTAAAAGCAGTCCACAGCATGCGTGTTCTGAGTTCTGAGTCTTTTGAAGCTGTAGGTTCAGCTTTCCGTGTAAAATAAATGCACAGAATGTGATTCACTCAGCGTGACATTTTAAAGGTTCACAGAAATTGATTTTGAAAGGACAGTGGCATCTGTTTTTATCCTGTTTGCACTTATTTCATCTGCCGTCTGGTTTGTAAAACCTCGAGAATGTGATTCACAAATGATGAAGAGACACGTGGAGGACAGTTTTTATCATTTAATCAAAGACAAACCGTTGAATATCGAGTTAGGTGTTATATAGAGTATTGATGTGACTTTTTACTTTGTGTGAATCTAATTGAAATATTTTGGGTCCAGGCTGAGCAGTTGATTCTTGTAACCTCGCCATCGACTCACTTATACCAGTTATTTCTCTAGTAATCGTTTCTTTTTATCATATCAGCAGTCATATACTGAAATGTCATTAAAACTGCTATAGAAAACAGTACAAATATAGAAGTACCATGAAGATAGTGTGAAAGTGGCGTTTAATTCAGTATCAGTCTTTCTGTGTACATTCATGTTCATCAGGGGTCAGTCTTCCACCTTCTCACATGTATTAATTAGATTAGCATAAACTGAAATCACTTTAGTAAGTGCAAGATGCTTTCTGTTTGACAGAACCACAGTCCTGTGAGGCTATTGTCTCCCTCCATCTGTGATGTCTGCAGAGAAAATCTGTAATGTGCTTACAGAGCTGCAGGTATTTAGCGATATTAAGATATAGGAGCTGCATCACCATAAATGTCTTTACATGCGGGTCACTGTAATCTGTGATATAATCACTGAGACACAGAGATGAGTGCTGCACATGATCAGTTCTGTCATTCAGTCATTTGTAGTCTCTGTGTATATGTATACTGTGTAAATGTATGTGTATACACAGTGCAGGTCAAAAGGTTGGAAACACTTATTCTTTATTAACGTGTGTGTGTGTGTGTGTGTGTGTGTGTGTGTGTGTGTGTGTGTGTGGTAAAATGGTGTGTAGTCACAGGTCTTATATCAGCTATTTTACATCAACTTTAAATGTGGCACATCCAATCAGATATTAAAATCATTTTTAATTGTGAGAAACAACATGTGTGTATTTGGTTGTGAAGACTGACGTAACTGGCCAAATGTGAAGATTTACCCAGAGTTCATTGAGCCGTGTTGGTGTGTATTCAAGTGATGCTGGAATGTTGCTTTTGTGCTATTGGAGTAAAACTCAAGAAACTGACACTGACTGACTCTTCCACTCCAGCACGGAGGTCAGAATAAATGTGTATTGGAAACAGATTCTCTTCAGTGTATCGTGCATTATGGCTTTGTCCTCACCACAGATGTCTTCTCTTCAGACCTGATAGTAGAATTATGGAGAGAAACTGCTAGTGGCTTATTCACATACTCTGTGTTCTTAGTCAAAGGACACTTGTGCAAGCCATGTTGTTTTGTATTCTGCTAGATGCACAAGTAGGAAACGATGCCCTTGGATTTGAGAATCCCATTTGAATAACTTTATTTCACAGCTAGCGTTAGCATGATGTTAAGCTTTGTAAGTGGCCGCCGTGATTGTGGCCATGATGAATGAAAAGCGTGATGCTGTCTGAGTGCTCTGTGGAGTTGCGGGTGACGCAGCTGACGTACTCAAAATGATCCTTTAAATAAACATTTTCTGCATTCACTTTAAAATCCTGCCGTGTGCTGCTTCAAATACTCCCACTCTGTAAGTCATCTTTGATGCTTTGGTGAAATCGGCATATGTGGAGGCAGTTTCATTCACGTCCTGCTGTGTCACATGCCATCAAATCGTTCAAAATAAAATTAGTTTCTATGCATGTAGTTTTAATGACCTCATGTTAATGGACTGTGTGGAATGTTTACACCTTTAAAAATTCAATTGTCACAATGCATTGATTTAAAATGATTTAGTGGAGGCAAAAGGTGATTAAAAATGCTTTTAATCTAAATTTTTGTCAACAAACCATGAATGGCGAGTTTAGTTTGAGAACTACACACTCATTTGTGGTTTTATTCATAATTTTGGAGATTGTTATTTTCCTAAAATATGGAAACCAGTAAGGCAATAAATTAAAGAGCGGTTTGTGACGTTTGCTGTATAAAAACAGATCTTAGTTACTGTTAGTTAACGGTCAGTTTTTGAGATTTTCTGAGCAGTACTTTGTAATATCTCACTTTCATTGAACATTTGACTGTCTGTCTGTGTGCATGTTGAATGCATGAAACCAGAAAAAAGGATTATGGGTAACCTGCCAAATGGCCATTGTGACAACCTGATTCACATGAGAACATGTAATACTCTGCTCCTCATTGAAGCCCTTCAACATCTGAGCAGCCCGAGACATTGACTGTCAGAGTGTCAGCTGGAGCTTTCCTGTGGACCATTTAAAAGTGGCCTTCAGTTGCACTTCACTGAACCAGAGCCTGACACAGTTTTGCAGATGTAGAT
>JAZGTK010017261.1:0-12349 GCA_036877625.1 Ambastaia sidthimunki
AGAGCTGTGCAGCCCACCAAAGAAATGCCACCCCACACCATTACTGACCCACTGCCAAACCGGTCATGCTGGAGGATGTTGCAGGCAGCAGAACGTTCTCCACGGCGTCTCCAGACTATGTCACGTCTGTCACATGTGCTCAGTGTGAACCTGCTTTCATCTGTGAAGAGCACAGGGTGCCAGTGGCGAATCTGCCAATCTTGGTGTTCTCTGGCAAATGCCAAACGTCCTGCACGGTGTTGGGCTGTAAGCAACCCCCACCTGTGGACGTCAGGCCCTCATACCACCCTCATGGAGTCTGTTTCTGACCGTTTGAGCAGACACACGCACAATTGTGGCCTGCTGGAGGTCATTAGATCAAGGTTATTAGATTAAATGTATTCCCTGGCTGTGCTGTATGGGGTTTTTGTCCACTCATATGAAAAGTCTGCACTATAATCAAATAGAAAGCTGCTGATTACACTGTGACTCTAAACTGCATGAATACACCCACACACCGTTCAGGCCTGCTGAGAGTGAGGGATAAGGGACCACAGCACTGAAACACTCATACCATATAAAGTTCAGCCTTATTGCATAAAGACACCCTATAACCAAGTATATAAATGCACTACAATTACTCCACGGAGAGGCCATACAGCTGTGTTAACCATAACCTAGAAACGTGTCTCTCACCACAACAAAAAGCACCTGTAAAAATCATTTGTATCCTCAAATCTTAAAATTAATTAATTTGATACTTCAGTTTCAGTCTGGCCTTATTCAGAATGCTAACATTTGCCAAATTATTTTCTCTTTCAGACCAACATAGTATTTGGTGCATTAATTTGACTCTCACCAACAAACTAAAAATAACATATCCATACTTTCTTAAACAAACCTATTCTGGGAACATCTGTCATTACTGATTTATGTTTCTTTTGTTAAAGTCTGTTTGGACTGTCGATTAGAGCCAGACAAGTGGGCCCTTTTAATGTTTAAGCAGGTCTTTCATGGACAAAATAACTACTTCACATAAAAAGAAAAAGAATTGACTGGCAAGACTATTAGTGTTAATGAATGTGTGAGAGAAACGGACTGGGTTACAAACACGTCCAGTGAAACTGAAAGTGAGAGCTCTTCTCTGGGGATTGTAATCTATTCTCAGTATCACTCTGTATCTAGCACGGACACACAGAGACTCCATACATTGTCTTTTATAAGAGAATTTCTTGTTATCCTACACCAGTCAGCAATACCTGTAGCTCAACTGATAGAGCATTGCATTAGCACGACGGGTTCGATCCCGGGAAACGCAAGTACTAATAAAAATGTATACCTTGAATTCACTGTAAGTCACTTTGGATAAAAGCATCTGCCAAATGAATAAATGTAAATGTAATACATTTTACACATCTGTGAAGAGTAACCATCACCTGCATAGACCTATACTTACAGGAGAAAAAAATGCAAAAACGTTTTTAACATGAAATGTACCCAGTCCTAGTTTAACGTCAACAAAATCACAGAATCAGCCAGCATAACCATGTATATATGTGTATGCTCAGTTTCTTGATGTCTGTGATGTCAGACATATGACACAGCAGGCGGGCAGTGGCAAGGATGGGAGGTGCTGTGGCCGGTGAGTGGAGCCTAAGTTCAGTCACTAGTCAGTGGGAAGTTCAGGAATGCCACCAGGCGCCAGGCCCTGAATCAGTCCGATTCACACAGCCACCAAACCTCCACCTACAGTGAGGAACAGGCAGTACACACACACACACCATCCCATTCTACTCCACCAGCAACAAAGAGCACTTTTGTCCTCACACAAATACACACAGTACTACATTTCCTCTGCAGTGCCAGGCAAAAGCCCTGTTGTGGGCAAAGATGACTGACTTTTCCAGCCAAAACACAAACATTATGTAATTAGAGTTCAAGGAAGAGGCGGGGTTTAGGGCGTTGTGGGAGGAAACTTGTGGTCTACTGGTTAAGGAGTCAGGCTTGTAATCAGTAGGTTGCTGGTTCGATTCCAGCAACCGAAGTGGCCTTGAGCAAGGCACCTAACCCCTGATTGCTCCCCGGGCGCTGCAGTCATTGCTGATATTGTACCACAATATCAGCAGTCATTCAGTGTACAACAGAGAGTTTTAAAGCTCTCTGTAATAGTAAACTGCCATAGCCTCACAATCGCTACATAATATGAACTGGACTATTTATCACAATACAATGTCACAACTAAAAACCAAAGGATTATAGCCTGTTATGTTGTTTGCATTTAGTCCACTACATAACAATTGAAAAGCATGAACTACATGAATCATGAGGAAGTCAGCTTTACTGATAAGTTTGCCGTATGTCATTAAGACTATTGACAGGCAGCCGTAAAAAGGTGCAACAGATCCAAAGAAAGTTGGTTGACAGAGTGCTGCTCATGTATTTCAAAACTGAATTTTTAGGTAAACACAGTCTGAATGCAGAATTCTATAACCATGCCATGAACAATAGGGAGTAAAGCGCAGACCTGACAGCTCCCAGACTGTGTGGGAAGTCAGAACATTCATCACCTTTTAGGAGGCTTATATCCAAACATTACACACTGGTCATCAACGCTGAATCATAGGGAGTTGTGCTGACTTTTTGATGCAAGCGCAGATCCTTTTTACATTGTATATCTATTATGGAAAACAACTAAATCAGAAAACAAATACATCTATACAGGCATGTTTTTATTTTGAGAAGAGATCCTCAGCCTAACTAACATGCAAATGTAGGCCCAACTTACACAGCTTAATTTTTTAGTTGTCATACAATTCTTGATATAAGAAATTATTAACTCATGTCACATGAATGTCATGTTTTAATTTATTAGACCAGTAAACAGAGGCAAAACCTGAATGCTACGTCCATGTCCAAACAGAAACCTGACAAACTGTAAAATGGGATAACTGGTCAACACATGCTGCACGAGGTGGAGCAGGACAATTAGAACACCAGTAACTGAAGACTTAAACCGGTAGCGACTTGCATTTAATAAATCCCCTTAACATCAAGAAACAAAGTATCAATTTGTGCAGGTTAGTCAGGTGTCCAGGCTGATAAACAATGGGTTTTGTGGTTTGCTGTGGCAGTAACTTACACTTAAACACAAGTGTGAAATAACCTAAATCAATGTGTTTTCTCATAGTGTGACTGATAATTTATCTCAATTAGATTAGAAATAATATTAGAAATAATACCAATAATACTTGAAGCATCAAAACCAAGGTCAAGTTTAAGGTAATAGTTTATATAGTACCTTTATATATAATATATATTACCTTATTTATATATAATAGTTTAATATAAAGGGAAAATTGTCAGAAGTGAATGATGTATCAAAATAACGTTTTGTTTTACCAAATAAAACATGTGCATTACACAGATTGCAGTTAGCATTTTTGTTAACTAATTACAAAAGCAGCAACTAATTACACCTCAGAGACATTTTACAGACCAGTTTTATCTTTGTGGTTATAAATAACAATCTGGCCATCTGGACATAATAATCTCTAAAACATGTATCTAACTGATGGTTACTGTACTAATTTAACTCATTATCATGACAACTGAACCTCCCTGTCAATCAAAAACCTTTTTTAAAGGAGCTTTCACAAATGTTAACAGAAATCCAACTTTAGCTGAAAACACTTACAAGGTTACAATCCTATCTGCCATGGGGATGCAGGAGAAAAAGGTCCTAGTGTGAAAAAAACAAGAGTATTCTTTCACCTCACATGTCCTGTCAATTAATGAGCAGGACTGCACAGCATTCATCATAGCCAGTGGCAGTGATCAGCACCCACAGTCTCTGTGCTGTTTTGTTTCAGTAAAGCCCAAATCAGAGCAAAACTGAGAATGTCCTTGACAGGAGCATACTCCCTCTCTCTCTAATACAACAGCTTTAATTAATGCATTTGAAGTGCTAACATAAGTGCACCACCATTAGTAAATAAATGTTAACACACCACAACAACATCTTAGGCAAAACCTTGTTAAATGTGTTGTATTAAATAAGTGATGAATGAATCACCATTGTAGAGGCAGAAAACATACTAATCGCAGCAGGCAAATAAATCTAGTAAAGCATTGATCTATACTGGATTTTAAGCACAAGTCAATACCCCGTAAGAGTACTAACTGCTGTGAAATTGACTGGTCTAAATGCTTTCATAATATATACACTCATGAAAAAAAATGCAAGAAGCCCACAAATCCCACATTTATATCAAAACCCAGCATCTTATCCAGCAAATTCCAGCAGACTGTTTATACTGTGATCTCTCAGGAACTGTTTCCAGTTTAAACTTGGTGTACAACAGAGAAGTCTGGCATGTGGCCATATTCAATAGAGACTGATGCCCTCAGTACTAAAGTGATGCTGCTACTAAGTAATCCAGGCCTCAGTCTATCTGTGCAACTAAAAACTTTTAGCCTGCTTTCTAAATTTCCCTTATTTCCATGTTCTTTTCAAATTACGATATTACAATAAGGTGATTGATAGCCAGCTCGAAATGAAACAATACATTTTATCAGAAGCTCTTAACTTTACATAACTAACTTTCATTACAAATCCATTTAAAGCAACACAAACATATTTACCTTCCATATCATTAATGTAACAAACTAAAAAAACAAATGTATAGAAATGTATAGAAAGTGTTAAATTGTTTAGTTCCAGTGAAATTTAGACATCATTCTTTGTTCTAACTACATTTCTTTTTTGTCCTGCCTCTACATGCCTGTTCTGCAAAATCAGACCCTTGGTTTGCTGGTATCATATGGCAACAAAGGCCAAATCTCCCTTGGGGCGAGAGGATGCGTGTCTTCAGTCAACTCCTTTCTTCACAAGAACAGAAGAGACGAGTGGCTGCGGCTTTTGTGGCCTGGCTTGCCTTTACACGCAGGGATGCTTATCACACCTAGACTGAGATACAGGGCCTAGAGGCAGCACTTATTTAACAACAGCCCTACCTCCTACACACTGAACACTGACAAGGCAGCACCCTGACAGGGCCTTAAAACCGCTAAGCCACTTCAAGCACATAAGTGAAGGCCCCAAAAACACTCATCACCTTGCAAACACAGGGAAGGTCTGCAGCAGGAATCTGCAACTCTGAGAAACACATCACTTACCTGTAGGCCTGGATGAGTCACACAGAGCTGCCATAATACAAATAATGACACTTTTTAATAATGCTCATTACGCAACCCACTTACTAGATCTAGGCTATGAGCAATAGCCGCAGTACATAAGTCCTGAGCTTTACAGCTGCCGTACTTTTTCCATCTGAATCAACCTTTTGTCCTGCAAGACTGTAGTTCTGCATTGATCACAAAAGGACCTTTTTTTGCTTGCTGTAGGAGGCTATGATGAAAACAATAGTAGTGATGAGACTGCTGCTGATTTTAATGACATTAACAAGGTTGCATGTAACAGCAGAAAACAAAGACAAGGGATCAAAAAATCTGATTAAAAGTCTCTGTTTGGCTGTTTCATTCAATGTGGCTGAGTGATTCAATATCACAGTCGTGGAACGTGACAGCAGCAGAGGTCACTGGCGTTAGTATAGACAGGGCCTTTTTAGGGTCAGTTCTAAGCTTACCTATCCTCGCCAAATCAAACAAAACACGACTTTTTGATTAAAATGGCGAAATGTCCACCGAAAATGGAGCAGTCATATTCAAACGAATTTAATTTTGGATTTAAAAATAAACCAGTACATCATAAACGATTAAGCTATCAGCTTTACTAAAGATGCATTAAGTTTGCTGAAAACCTAAAATAAGTTGAAGCGACTAAATAGAATGTGCTAAACGTACCTCTTTCCACAAGAGTATGCCAGGCAAATATTTGTGAACAATAAGGCCAAACTCAGTTTCAGTGTAAAGGCGTTTTGTTGTTTTTGAGATCGATTATAATTATTTGAGCAGTTAAGAACAAATTTCCCGCCACACATCACCTCACGCGCAGGTACAACATGGTCGCTCGAGCCGAAATACTCTCCAAGGAAACGCTGAAAACACACTTTACTCTTTGAATTCATGTCTGTAACTTCAAATTTAAATAAAGTCTCGTAAAAATGCGTTTTACATCAGTGACAGGAAAGTTAAAGTGTGGCGATAATCTGTTACAGTCCTACCTGTCAGACTGACGCTGTTCACTCGCGAGCGCCAGGTGTTCGGTGATGGACCAAAACTTCAACAAAAGTCGCTCCTGTGCGTGAAAAGCGCTGGACAATGTGATTCTTAACTATTACACATGTATCTGAGTGTGTAAACTGTACTTGTCATTTATTTTTTTGCTCTGTCTGGTTCTCTTTCACGTCCAGCTCATGCTGCTGTCGCTGAAACGCCGCAGTAGTCGCGCTCAGGCTGTACACGCTTCTATTGACAACCCACTCTTAAAGAGACACGACGCCTTTATTATGACAGCACGACCCTGAACCCTAATCCACGGTTTAACCTCTAAATAACTAATAACTAATAAAGTTGGATTATGAATGGCATATATCTACAAGAATAGCGCAGAGGTTGAGGAAATGTATTTTGCTTGTTTAAAAACGTTCCGTCAGTCTATTTTTACATGTATTAATTTATATTCATTAGCCCTGAATTACGAATGAAGGTGCGTTTAACATTTTGCCATATGCGTAAGAACAGTCTACAAAGCTACGTTAACCAGTAGGAATAGAGTTAAAATTCTAGGCAAAGAATATGCAACATGACAGGATTTTTAATAACGTTAACAATGGTAACAGAGTTAAACAGTACAAAGTTAGTCAAGATTAGTCAAGTTTTGCAAGGATATCTACTCTACGCCTGTTGTGAAGAAAGATAAAATCTCAGCCTACTCTACTTGACTGAAGGTCATGAAGATATGAAATCACGATGAATTCAGGTGCTCTAGTACCACCATGTGGACTTATTGAAGGTTTGCAGGCGGGTCCCTTCCACATGAATGTTGTCTTATAATTTTACACAAACCAAAGACAAACGCGTGTACATATTAAAATATTTAAAATACTTGTACAAAACATGGGATTGCATCTATATAAAGGTTAAGTTTTAAAAACAAGTTAAGTTTACTTTCAAATCTATCTTAAAACATTTTGATGGAAAATACATTCTTAGGTTAAACAAGACCAGCCATGTTCAGATTTTATTACAGATTTAAAACAAATATTGATGTATCTTAAAAATCATTTTGAAACTATTGGCATAATGTAGTTCATATTTGATTATTTTGGCATGCTATCATGATTAGAAATAAAATTGTTCTTAATATGACCAATTTAATAATGAATCACCAGACTAAGAAGTATCATTCCCCAGAAATATTTTCATGACCTGCTTCACAGACAGGGTTTAAATTAAGACAGGACTGGACCTTATTTAAATTAGGACATTACTGGTGTGCATTTTGAGACAAATCAGCGGTACTGATATATTTTAAAATATCAGTGCAAGTTGCTTTCAGTCAAAACAGCTCAAACATGCATTTTAGTTTAGGACTAGCCTTAAACCTTGCCTGTAAAATCAGACATAAATGTTTAGAAGTCCAGCCTGAATCTCTCGATTTTGTGTCTTAGGCCTTTAATTTGGTTAGATTCACTGCACACCTGAGGCTCATCACAGCTCTCTTATGTCTATTTAACATGTCTCTGATCACTAACTCTTTACAGTAATTTCTGTGCCTGCCTCTGGGCTTCCCAGTTTCTTGCTGTTATTCCAGTTCTGACTGCCTACCTAATTTGTTCATTGTCTGGACTTGGACCTGTTTAATATATACACTGTTGATTCAGCATGTATGCATCTAAGTCCAATCTATCACAATCCTCACAATACAGACTTAATGATCCAAAAAATAATACAACCATTCATAAACAGATAAACTTTAATCTCCATTTTCAATCTTTCCATTTTTATGCATGTTCACACATTACAAAGTCTTACATGAATGTTTTTGTTTTTATTAGTGTATGAATATTACACTTGCAACTTAATTCATAATTGAAATTTCTTTAGAAGGTTGTAATATGAAGTAAATGATGCTGGTGTTAAAGCTGAACATAAAAAACAATTATTTGAACTTTCACAATATAATTTTGATCTGATCAGAGTCAAATACACACAAAGTAAAGAAAATGAATGAAGAGAAAACAGAACACAACTATCTTAACAGCCTCAATCATAATCTACATGACACACGTTTGTAAATAACACCAAAAACAAAAGAAACCTGGAAACCGAATGAGAGAGCATCAATCGTACAGAGAACATTTCTGGTTTGTAATCTCTGCTGTGATCTTCACTCATTCCTTATTTGATTTATGCAGGGCAAAAGGTGACAGCACTTGATTGTTAAAGAGAAACTGGCAATAGATTACAACTCACAACAGATATCTAGTATGGTAGGAGTGTGTGAATACAGACAATTTTTACATCATCATGGGAAACACTGTTCCCGATAATTACATCCACACCACAGTGAAATATGAGGGGCACTGCCCTCGATATCAGCACGCTGGTAGGCAAAAACTACCATCATCATCTTCACATTATGGAAGGCACTGCTCCCGATAATGATTCTAAATCAGGCATAACATTGTTTTAAAAGGAGAATTCTAGAGACTATAATGTAATTTAATGGATATTCCATTTACTTGCTGCCAATTGTTTTATTGTTGCTGCTGTTGTTTTAAACAGCGCATTTTGTCTCTGCTCAGCTTTTAAAACATGGTTATCTCAATAGCAGATGCTGCTTTCACATTTCGACAGTATAACTGTCATAATTATGGAAGGCACTGCTTCCGATAATTATACATTTGTTATAAAAGGCGTTATAAAATGCTATTTATAGTGATCTCTGTCACTGATAAATAAAAAAACGAATAAATAGAAAATTCAGAGGCATGCCTCTTTCCGACCTCATTCTGAAATAATTTGTCAGAATTTACCTGGATATAGACATTTATCCAATATAAATTTATCCAAAAACCGAAAACTTGATGGAAAAATATTGTTTCTTTAAAAAGATTTAACGAGCACAGGAGAGTACAGCAACAGACATTAAATTGACAATGACTGATTGTCTGACTGTACTTCTTGCCTGCACAAATAAATCATCAAGCTCTAAATCCAGACTGTTCAGGTATTATTCAGGAACTTCCTAAAATGAGTCTGAGGATGTCATAGAAAATAACAAAACAATACATTCCAAATTTGTAACAAGAGCATCACCTAAACTAGACCTTACTGTATCCCACAAACTAAGTTAAAACTTTTAAAGTAATTTTGACTGAAGTCTTGCTGAATAACACTGAGGTAAACCTGTAATTATAATTCATAATTAATGGAGCACCATATAATTATCTTTTTTGGTATCGGGTGATGGTTCGAATAAGTGCATAAATTAAGTGGTTGATCGGTTTTGCCTAAATTTCATTATCCATATCCCATACTTCCCCTGCAAGTGCGTTGGCACAGCCCTGGATGGTCCAAGTGGCTAAAGCAAACTGGTTCTTGAATTCGTCAATATTAGCAGATTCCAGGCCTTCTTTAATAGCATTGAGGTGGTCCACCAGAGCTGCCAGCGTGTGCTGACCAGAGCCCAGAACAATGTGCCGGAACAGACTCTCCCGCGGAGACACATACGGAGAGAGAAGATTTCCCTCCACCTTCACACATAAATATCATACAGGGTTAGCACCCACATTACCGTAAAAGTAAAAACTGTTGCTCTGATTCTAAGGTTGCATATCAATGACACTGTTAATGTACAAATGAAGTCATTTACCCGCATAATGCGATTGTTGATGATGCGACACTGCTCCATGGCGTCAAGGTCACTGTTCCGGATAGCAGAAACGAGGGCGCTAGAGGCACGATCATATGAGCCGTGAGCTGACAGAAGCCACTGCATCGTCAAAGTGTTCGGCAGACGCCCAGACTGTAAAAATTAATAAAAAACAGAAAACTTAAAATCTATTAAAGCTCCCTGTATGGTTTGAGTATCTTAAATTAGCCTTAATTATTTGCCTCTCTTTTTTTTGCAGTTTGATTGAAGTTTAAATATTCCATCTCAATGGTCTCTATTAATCAAATAAAAGGCACAAACTAACAACATGCATAGTAATCATTATTACTAATTACTTGTAATTATACAATAACTAAAAAAATGTTTAAAGTAGTTTGGTGATGTGAAAATACTGTAGGTAGATTTTGCTGTCGCTAAATGAATTTGTCATCTACCCATGACCACCTGAAAACATGCAAGCTGGTCCTGTGATTTCACCATGTTTCTTTCACTAAGAGCAGTAGACTCACCACTTGGAGTGTATTGACTTTCGAGCTGATCTGGGAAACGTATTTTCGGATGACACTGGTATACTTTGCCACATTCAGTTTGATTAAGTGGTCGTGCACCAGCCGGAGAGTAACCAGCCCGACCACCTCACCTGCCGCTTTGGCCAGTTCGGGAGTTTTGAAGGAAGTGTACAGATCCAGAGTCTGTTTGGTATCCTCAACAGTGCCGAACGGATACAGCTTTGTACTCTAAAAAACAACAGGCTGCAGCTGAGTCCTATCATCAATCATCAACAAGATTCAACAACTGACTGTAGATGAATTTTATTTTGACATTTTCAATGAGGTCTAACAGCACACAGAGTCACAGGGCTTACCGGAGTAAATCGTAAGGAGAACGACGGGATGCCGGAGAAGGTTTGGAATGGATAGACAGAGTCAGACAAACCCATGGGCTCCATTCTGTGGAAGAGCATGTCACCACTATCACTATGACTGACAACAGCTCAATTCAAGTCAAATTCTTCAGTGTGTGCAGTGAAGGGCAAACATACACAGAACTTTCCCAGTTGGATGTGGCATACTTTTCATACAGAGATTTAGCTGGATCAGTCGGAGAGGAGACCTGATTGGAAAAATGACTAAATGAATGACTGAACGCAATGAATGTATGAATGAATGAACAAATAATATATTTGTTTACAAAAAATACATATATACTTTTTATAAGATGGCTGAAACAGCTTATATTTGTTATTACAACCAACAATGGTAAAATTCAGTATTCATTTCTGAAAATGATCACCTGTTTCATAGTACTCTCAATTAAGTCATACAGGAGCGGACTGGCAGTCGCTTTGAAAGAATCAAAACCTAAAGAAAACATCAGATAATTAGCATAAAGCAAAAGTTGAATTATCCTTCAATGTTGTTCCTCAAACAATGACTCCTTACAAACCTGAAATTACTTCATCAAGGCTGATATAGGAAAACACTTTCATATTTAAGGAGGTCAGGTAGCCCTGTGGATGCAAAAAAACAAAAATCACAATATTTAGTCAATATCAAACTGATGTCTGAAATAATATTTAAAATACCACACTAACATACTCCTTCCGCAGTATATAGTATGCAAATTGTGAACAGTATGCACATGGAAAGCATGCAAAACCCAGATCATCTTAAAAAAATGTGAAGCCACATATATGACGATGATACAATGTGATGAGGTCATGTGACAACACCGTTTCATTATTAGTATTTTATTGTGGCGAGTACAATATTTACTGCACAGTATTCAGTGAGCAGTAAGTGAGAATATTTTAGTCCAAACACAGCAACGAAGTTGAGTAGGAGACCATTTAAAGATGCATTCATACCTCCAGCCACTCGGTGGCACCAACACTTCCCAATTCACCAGCACTCCAGCTAGCAAACACCATGCTCCTTTTTGGCCTGAATCCATCTTAAAACACAAAAAAGTTGCAGCTGAATTGTTTACAGAATTTTTAAATTATCATACTTATTGATTGAATCTAGAATTCATGTGAACATTCTTAATGATGGTACCTTTCGTGATCATGTCAGTAATAGTCCTGGCCAACTCAACCAGCAAACTTGTGCCAACTGTGGTTTTGGCATATCCTGTCCCCCAGGCATCTCTCTGGGCTCCAATCACAATATAACGGTCTAGATCAAGGGATCAATACCAAAACGATGTGATCAGCGACCAGGACCTACTATTTTCTAGCTACACAACCTTGATTTTGCATATAATTCACCTGCATCCACAAACCCTCTAATGACTCCAAAGACATTGTGGATCTTCTTCTCAGTGAGGACGTTGTTCACTTCTACTGTGATAACGTCCCCATCATCACCAAGCTTGTAGAGGACGTCCCGCAGCTCTCCATCACTCCAGTCACGAGAGTCCTGACCACCCATCTTCCTGTTTAAAGACAGGAGCAAGAAAAGGAGTGAGAAATGACAAAATAGTGTGTAAACACACATACAGAGTTACATA
>JAZGTK010017262.1:0-12349 GCA_036877625.1 Ambastaia sidthimunki
GATGCATATAAGCAAGTGAGTGCTTAATGTTTCACAAATTTTTGACACTTTGACAACCTTTTGCATACACAATTTAAGTGAATTAGGTAAGAGACTCAAACACTGTGACAAAGGCCAGTCAAGGGTGTGACATTCCCTAATTTGGCATAAATATTTCTATACACTAAATGAAAACAACAGCTATCACATGAATATCCAATACTCCATTAGCGTCTTTAACATTTTATTATTAACATATGAATGAATGCATGATACTTCCAATGGTATTTTAAAAGTGATTTGGGAAGTGAAAAATGCAGAGATTAAACTAACTGCACTTTACACAATGCAAATGGGTTCCACACAGTGAAGAACTGATGGGATAAAGATGTTAGCTTCAACAAACACTCCCCATTCTGAGACAATAACAGAGACAACAGGTTATGAGTCTCAGGCCGGCAAGGGCAATAACAGCCACAGTTCCAAGTCTCCTTTCAAAAGACAGTTACACCACACTCTAAATCTGGCATCCAGAAAGGCAATAACCAATGTGTGCAATAGTTAAACTCAGGAGAGTGAGTTCAAGGTACATTCACTTCAAGGTACCTTCATCTGTGTTACAAATTGTTAAAGACCTTCTGCACCAACTTCAGGGCCTCGTTTGCATGTTATCTTAGCTGGTGCCCTGATGTAAGGAGGAGAGATCATCTGACACGCACGCACACACACTTCAGATGATGTGTATCCAAAGCTCACAACACCTCTAATGCCCTGTGTGTGGCATACTACACAACTGGTTCCCTGTGGGAAGATCACAACACTGCTGTGAAACATCTCACCGGGTGTGGCAGAGAAACTGGCTGGCGTAATTCCACCTTGCAGAAATTTATCACACGTTGTCTAATTTCTTCAGCATTTCTGCCACCAATACCACATACTATCAGGACATCAACAGTACTACTGACACTTGCAAACTGTTTACAACTTTTTTCTGTTCTCCCTCACCTCCCTTCCACTTTGAGTGCGGACAACTAACTTTTTTTATTAACAAAAGTGGCAACCATCAGCAAACCATTTTCAGTGCCACAAAGATGCACCAATTACACACATCTTTGAACTATTTTTTTTTCTCTGTCCCCTCACACCCAGTGTGTTCCTTTTCACATGCTTCATCAGGTTCTCTTATCAAGAGCTTGACATCACTGCTAATGCTTTTCCTCAGTTTAAGCCTTTTCACAAAGGTAGGAGTCTGAATCACACCAGCTAACCACTGAGTACATCAGTGGCAACAATTCTTGTCAACAATGTCTAAACATTTGATCTTAAGAAGAAAAGATCACATTCTCTTACCAGGCAGCAATCCACCTGATCAGCCACCAAAAGCTTAAAAGATTTCTTCACTCCACAGCAAACAGAGCAATTTGTCCTTTGTCCCAATACTTATGGAGGACTTGTATACTTATGGATAGTGTTGTTTTAAGCAGAAGTTTCAGTTTAAACAAGT
Organism: Ambastaia sidthimunki; assembly: GCA_036877625.1. Taxonomy (NCBI): domain Eukaryota; kingdom Metazoa; phylum Chordata; class Actinopteri; order Cypriniformes; family Botiidae; genus Ambastaia; species Ambastaia sidthimunki. Next base: position 1,484 of record JAZGTK010017262.1, read on the forward strand.
ATTAACTGAATTTTAAATGTAACTGCAAAGTTTAAAACCAATTGATCCATATATGGTTTTAGTGATTTGACTTAAAGTTGTTAAAACAGGATTAAACTGCCACAAGTATTTAAACATAGAAATTACATACTTTGTTTTGTACTTAATCTATTTCATTGGATGTTTCATGTTTTAATTGAGACATCAAACCCCTCTTGTGCCTCGAGAAAACTGGTTCAGTACATATGTGGCCTCTGGGATCTCAGTCAGTCAGGACAGTATATAATCCATCACCGTCCTCATCTCGCTGTCGAGCTCGGAAAGGATTTGGGCCACCGTGGAGACTTGTTGTAAAAGCTTTAATGGAAGTCATTGTCTTTACTGCCCCATCAGAGAAGTGAATGGAGCTCTACTGTGAGTGACATTAACTCGTGAAGCAAATGGATGCAGCTCCACATAGACTACAAACAAATGAACATAGCAAACTGTCATGGAGTCGTACCCCAGCAACTGGCACATTTTTCACGCATGCCTCAAGTTGTAGTGCTTACATGGGTTTGAATCTGGAATTTTCTGAGCTGTTCCTCATTATTATTATTCTGCCCATCTGTGAGCATCCAAAGATCATTTACATAAATGAAGCGTAAATGCAGAAATAGATGCACATAGAAATCTAACATTTCAACACGGCCTGTTAGGACACATTTTTGAAGAGTGGTACTGGCAAAATCAGACTGGTCAACTTTCAACCACTTGGTGGTACATGTTTCATGCTTACAAAGCTTCAGAGCTCATATGAATTTGTCTTGTCATATTGTGCAACTTAATGGTGTATATGGCTGTCATTTGTCCTCCTGACTTTACTGCCCCATCAGAAGAGTGAATGAAGGAAAATATTACAGATGAATGGATTTGATTTATGAGGTAGACCACAAACAAACACAATGAACTCAATCTGTGTGTGTTCAACTGATTGATCAATATTATACGGATTGTTTGTCATTATGCCAGTTTTCTGTAGGAAAGACTGTCAGCTGACCTGTTGAGCAGGAAGATGTTGTCACTGCAGGTCAAGGCCTCCAGAAGAAGCTTCTTCTCAGAGATGGCAGTGGAGGAGTGAAACTTCATCCAGATAAACTCCCACACGTCCTCATCCATCAGAGACACACCTGTGCAGTACACGATATCTCGCACGTTGGGTGGAATCCTGTAAAACAGACAGTAACATTCAAAAGAACAAGTCAGCATTTATGGTTGAAAAAGCAAGTAAACCCAGCAAAATATTTAGATTAAAAAACAAGCCATTAATAAAGAAAAATACACTGATATGCACAATAAATGTTGGGAAGGTCTTTCAGATTCTTCATGTCTATGGATTTGAGTTAATCTGTTTCCCTCACAGAGAGGAAACTGGTGCTGTTAGGGGTTTCTTCTGATACTATACAAGAGAAACTTAATGGTGGACTACATTCTTCTTTCCACTGTCTGCGTTTTTCCTTTGACTTTGTTTCCGCACAACAAAGATGGACGTCAGAACTAGAGCTGCACTTGTGTCTTTTTGGACAAACCTGCTTTGATATTAATATGGAGCTGGAAAGGTGACGTGCAAATCTGACACAAGTGAATCTGCAAGAGTGCAAATAGGAGGAAATGCAACAGTAGTTTAAAGTCTTTGGTCAAACACATATGCAACACCAATCTATCACTGACTACCCTGACAGCTCCTCTGCCATTTTAGAGCTCTGCTCTGGGGCAGTTGTTTTCTAATGGCAAAAATTGTTCTGTGCAAAACAATGGATCATTATCCACAATAGCTTGCATGAACAGTTCTTGTTTGTTTGTCAGTTTCTGTAATAGGCATGTTAAATTTAGTGGTGTTGGGCTGGTTAACACATTTCAGACAGAGTGATGATTATTAGGCGTTAACCAATTATAACAGAATCAACTCAGAGGACCTGCTTAAAGCTGTTTATTGTCAAAACAGGATTAAACTGTCACAAGTATTTAACATTTACAATACTTAACAAAATACTTAATTACATTGAGAACTGTATAAAACAATTTAAAGTTATTTAATTTAAACTGGAGCATTTTTGTTTCCATTTCTGAACAAATTAAGTGGTAGAAATGACCCAGATTATCTCTGCAGCGTGCTCAAATTCTCAAAAACAATCTCTGAGCGTAAAATATACCATATTGAGACGGATGACATGTTATGACTGCAGCTGAGAAGGATAAGTGAATGTGATATTCCGTTAGGTGGTGTTACATCCGGATAAGAAAATGAAGATAATACAGGACTAACCAAACCCGATTCATCATCTGACATTGTACCTTGAATTTTTGGTAATATTTGACTGTGAAGTCAACAGACTTTATATGGCATCCATGTCTGTGAGGCAAATTGTTCTTGACAATGTGTTGATTAACTGAAATACAATTTGGTTGAGATAGTCGGTGCAGTTTCTGGTATCTTCCATCAATGAAGTAGTATTTGTAAGTGCTGTTTCTGACTTGCAGTCTTTGTACAGTCTTTGCAGTTTCTGCCTCATAAATACTGCAGGTCATTCCTGTGACATCACAGGCACAAATTGCTTTGATGCACTTTTCCTTGAATATCAAACTGAACAGCAGCAGTTTCACTGAAACTGGAGGTCATCTTTGCAGAAGACATCTGACAGAGCAAAGCTCTGCTGCCAGGTTCAGGGTCCCGTTATGCATGCGAGCATTTGCTGGGTTTGAAGCTAAACCCACCCAGAGGGCCAGATGTCCATCAGATTGAGTCAACCAGTAAATCAAATGTGCAACCAGGAAGCAACAACTCTACAGTGTCCCGTGTTGACACCGTCACCATCTATCCCTCGTTTTTAGCAGGTAAACAATACCTGGATGGCCACAGAGAAGCTACCAACAAACTGAACTGTGAAAAGAATGCAATTATGCAATGCAGCATAACAGATAGATTAGCACAATTAATGCAGCCCTGGCCAAATCAGAGAATAACAGAAAAAAAATCTGCCAATCTATGTTCTGTTCATACAAGCTTAAACACCCACTTTACTCATAACAGAGTTTCATATGATACTGAGAACCTCACACTTCACAAATAAGCACCAGAGTATTTATGAAACGCCCTGGAGTACCATGTAAACACTGTGTATGTTAATCATTCAAAACTACGCATCTATTTTCAGACACCACATTTGCCAGAAAGCATTCAGAGTTTTTAATTAATATGGTTTTAACGAGCAAAACTCGCTCCTAGCTCAGATGTAATTATGGCATTGAGCAGTATGTGAGGTTTGGCTTGAAGCCAATGAGGGCACAGTGTTTTCCATTTATTATTTCACGGCATCCAGTTTGATCTCATCACCAAGACCAGTTATAATGTTTTCATCCTGATGCTGCAGATTCAGCTGCCGTACAGGGACACCAAGTTGCATAGACGATACTACAGTCATAATGCGTGTGTTTCACTCTGAACTTTCTCATCTGTTGTTGTTACTGGATATCCAGTCAGAAATGAGAGACACAGCTTGACAATGACATTGTGTGTTTCCAAAACTACAGGCCAGCATGATCACCTCTCTCTGCAGCTCTCTGAAGAGCAAAGACAGATTTCAGCAAGCAGGAGGAAGAATAAAATAAATACAGGTGCACCGAGATCATTTCATTAAAAAAAAAAAAAAAGTCTTTTTGCTTCACATGCGTTCACACTGAATTCACTGAGAGACCCAGTAGCACTGATTATAAAAGACATTTCGTAAAACTATTTTTTTGTGTGGATTATCAATTTTACATGAAGTTAATAAATTTCCACATTATGGAATGTGTTTGCAATCTAACTCCAAATTTTAAGCTGCGTATAAAGAACAGTCAGAACAAACACCTGTATGTTACAGAGATACAGACTGGATGTGATAATGATGGAGAATGTTTTAAAGACTTCTTCACCCTCTAAACACACCAACTGCTTCTGTGTCTTTCTTGTTAAAGGTGTTGAATTAAGACACATGGAGCTCTTAACAGCTTAACACAGCATTTCAGCTTTAAAAATATGCAACACGTTTTCTTAGCACACAGATCACAGCTGAACTGAACTCTGAGAGAAAGACGTAAAGAGAGTGTCGGCACTGATTTTTGATTGGTCTAAAACAAAATTCTTTTTTTAGACCAATGTTGAGGTGTACCTGGGCACTTTGAGCTGATCAGACTGTATATGTATTCAGAAAGCCACCTGTTACACAACACACAAGCACTGAATTCAGTTCTGTTGTGCTTTAAATAATCAATTTAATACCAACATTTTCTTTGCTACTCCCCCCTGAAAGTCACATTTATTCAGACATGCTTCAAAAACTGCTGAAATATTTCAACAACTCTTCCATTCCTGTGGTTACTATTGTTAAAGACAAACATAGGAACAGTTTTTAATTTGCAGCTGGGTTACCACATTACACTCAATCAACTGTAATCAAAAAATACAAACAAATTTAAAAAACAGACTCTCCAATTACTAAGAATACATGCACCTGTTGGGAAAGGAACAAAAAAAAGTGTTTGGTTCACAGATGCAGAAGTGAATGAATACCTGTCTTTGCTTACTGCACCATATGCTGTGAGACACTCAGAACTGCCCCTTACTGTTCATTAAGACGATTAATGAGAAGGCAAAAATGCAGGAAGAAAATGAACAGAAATGTAATCGCTTTCACCAAAGCCTCCAGCTCTCACACAGTCTCAGACCTCACGTCACACCAGAGATGAGATGATGAGATAGAGGACAGGAAGTGACTATAATAAGAGTCACAGCTTCAAATGCACAAAGAATTTCACTTTTCTTTAGCAGGCCAGTTTATGTATGTTTCCCTTGATAAAAAGATCATTAGCAACTGGTAACAAATGGGTTATTATACTTGTAGAATAACAGTCAGACATTCTGCTCTGTGTGTGGAGTCATAATGTAAGAAACAAAAACAGCTTCTGTACAGCTGCAGTCATGTTTCACATAAATGATAAAACATCAGATTGAGTTTGAAAATACATCATGATGAGAACAAACATCACACATCAAACCTTTCCACTGACACTGAGAGCAACACATCAAATCTAGATGAAGTATTTCAGCAGAACCTTCAGCTCTGCTCACATGACACTGACATTCTAGAACAATTCATCCCAGCAGCCTTTCACATGCAGTTTCCATTTATTTCATTCCAAATTCACTTTTTGCTCTTCTGTCTTCTCAGAAACTCCTACGACTCCCTCATGAGAAATGAATAGAGAGAGAAACCAAAACACTTCTCACAGGTGTTTGCTGAAGCAACTACATCAACATCCTCACACTGTGCTGATGAGTTCTGTATGGACCAACAAAATTATACCAACTGCAATGCGATTAACAAAATGTAACCTGTAATAACTTATACACAACAGGCTATATTTAACTTCTAATCACAATAGCTACCTGGAAACATTGTTCAGACTAGTCAACATGTTCTTCAGCCTTAACACACTTGTGCATTGATTGTGTGATGTTGTAATAGAATTGTATGATGTCAATATAAGTGTGGATTGAATGGAGCACTGGATGGCCACAGATCACACCTCACGTCTCAATGACCTCTGAATGTTACTGAGTATTACACCACACGTATTAAACCACTTCATAATCTGTAATATAACATTGAACTATTGCACTGATAGCTTTTCTACTATCACTATTTAATATGTCTAGAATGTTTTATTAGAAAGGTTTTAATGTGTATTTGGATTGTTTTTAAATAAGGATTTAAAATATAGAAGTACTTTAAGTATTAAAGTATCTTTTATGGCAAAATGTAATTAAAAGTGCTGATTTACAATAACTGTAAATTTATTTAATCATCATTAGTATCGGCCCGCAGTGTCCGGGGGTCTCTCAGATTCTTTTCATATTCCTGCTTTTCTTTATTTGTAAATTATTCAGTTTTCTGAGTAAAGGGGCATGTTCATTAAAAATTAAAGAACACATTAACATAAAACTATCATGAGGTGTTGCATTTTTCATTGCTGTTGGCATGCACGACAATAAATGAGCTGATTAACTCGCACACATAGCCACACAACCACAGAGAATCATGTTTACATGACAATCCATCATTCACACAAACACACTACAGTGTTTAGTTCATTTAGTCTTTAAAGCTGCATTTTGGCCTCTGAGTTTGAGTTTGCAGACAGAAGGTCAGTTTAAATAAAGCTGCTTACAGATGACCTGCAAAACTTAAAACTGCTTTGATGAAAATGTGCTATGGGAAAAAAAAAAAACGCCACAATTGAGCTGAATAAAGTTCTTCCTATGAAACAAGAAAACATTCACAACAGAAAAATTAATATGGATTTTATTAAAACTGTCAAATCACACACAACATCTCAGCTGTGAATTATGTCTCTGACAGAGAGCTTCACTAACAGCTACTGAAAAAAAACTGTTGTTCCCTAAACAATCCACATAACTGTCCCAGCAGGCACCCCACGATGCAAACCTGAAATCTTAAAACACAACCAAAATATCCTCTTGGCCCCTTTTTATAATTCCTCCTTGTTGTGCATATGTTTTGACATTTGTTGACTGGTGATGTATCACAAACAAAGCAGATTGTTTCTGTAGAGACAAAAAATGTTATGTTGAGGTTACGCTGATGTTTGGTTAAAAACAGTTCAGCATCTCTATAAAACTTCAAACACTATCAAAAAAAGATTCGTTTAATCACGTTTAAGACCACAAGCTGTTAGCAGCAACTGTTAATTGTTTAGTAGAATCATAAATATTTAACACACAGTAAGCTGCTATTTTGTAATTCAAAAGGGAAAAAAGTATGTTAGCTTTCTTCACCTCTGTTGATCCAGTTACTCATATTAACAATACCAGCTGACTGAGGCAGGGCTATTAAACTGCCTGACTAATTCCCATGAGCACCCGGGACATTTAAATAGGTAGCATCATCCGTCCAAATGAAGCAATGCCCATTTTGCTCCCAAACTAATTTCAACACTATTCATTATTGCTGTAATTCACAAAGAAACTTTTCCACAGTGTGATAAATGAGGATGACATTTCTAACGTGCAGGTTGGCATTTTCGTCTCAAGTACATGAGAGCCATAACCAGCTTCACAACTTCCTAACCACCCTTGAACCCTGAGGTTAAAAACAGCTTGTTAACATCCACCAGATGTGTGAAGTACCAAATTACACATTGTTTACAGAAATCACCACTTTTGAGTAATAATGGCAAGTTTACTGCACAATCATCTCTTGCCAAAGCCAGCTGGTTTCAAGAATTCTACCTCTAAAAATAAACATTGAGGTAAATGTCTGCTTTTGTACATTAGACTTGTACATTAGCTGGCTAACCGACTAGTGAGGTAGTTAGCCCAGATACTATATTCTTTTTGAAATTGTCATATCCAAATTCATATATTTGAATATCAGTTTCTCATTTGTCAAACCATGAACACCCTGAACTGTTGCTTAGTGACAGTTGCTATGACAACAAAAGGGACAGTGCAGATTGGGCTGAAATGGGCGGGATGTCTGAGGAAGGTTACATTTAATTTTAGGGATCTGAATGGTTCTACTTATTTTCAGAGGGGTGTGTAACAAACAGAACCCACCTCGCCAGGCTGAAGACATCACCTATCAGACCTGCCCTGTTGCCCACAGAGATGATCTGCAGAAAAAGAACAGCAGAAAAAGACATTTATAAAGCAGGACAAAGACAGACAGACTATACATGAAGATCATGAGAAAGAAGAGAAAAATAACAAATTGTGAAGGAGAAAAGGAGGAAAATACAAAGGGTCAAAAAGCACATGTGGACAAAAGTAAAAGTGAACAAGTGTGGAGAAAGATCGTGGGAAATTGGTGGGTGATGTACCGTTGGGTTGGTCATCAGCTGTTGAATGAGAAGTCTCCAGTTGTGGAGATCATAGTTCACTCTGAAGTAACCTGTTTGATTGATGTTACCCAGCAACCACGTCTCTCCATCCATGTGGATCATTCTGTGTGTCTCTATAAATAAACAAGTAAAAGAACATTGAAGTTTGAGCTACAAATGAGCTTTCAGAAGTGTCAAACGTTTGTTCATTCCACTAAACACACAAACATGTTAAATAACAGCCTAGAAGATACCAGATCTTTTCAGAATATCTTCAGACAACATACTGTTTACTGCAGCTCCTCTAAAATTGTCACAGAGCTAAAACGTTTTATAACTGAACTACACTGAGAAAACTAAGACCTGTCACTGACAAGTACGGTTTTAAAAGCAATAATGACCAACAACTTTTCAACTGACTTTCCTATTCAGTCACACGTTATATTAAGTGTCTTTAAATACCGTGTACTCATAAAAACATGCATGTACTTTGAGCACATACGTGTTGTTCTGGGTGGTTTAGGGTCAAGAGTGTAATTACATGAAGACATTTCTAAAACAAGTACAAGATAACAGCATGTATTAACTGCATTATGTTTTCATATGTAAAAACATAGTTAGACATCAAATATAAAGTAGTTAGACAATAAATATTCAAATGACAAAATATTCCTAAAATTCTTTAATCTATAATGTTATGATACATTTTAAAGCCTATGTTTGGTCTATGACTTATTTAATTTAATACATCTGTTGCTTTGTGACAGTGGGTAGATCCCTTCTCTATACATTTAGATATATCTGAAAAGTGAATTTTGTTGTTACACTTTATACAGACTGACAACAATACACTTTCAAAACTTTACATATTAAAAGCACTGATGGTTATGTTATAATTCTTCAAATGCACTTATGTTATAAAAGCCGTCCTACACAATACGTAATGTACTGCATTTTTCATCTGTGTTTTTTTTTCATCCGTACATTAGTTTGCTGTAATACTACACAGTCAGACCTTGTGGTTTTTAATGGATGAAAAAATGTTCCGGTTAAGTCCTCAAGAGCTCTCAGCGGACACAATGGATATAAAGCGTATCGTGATCCAGGCTTCATCCAAACATCAGTGGCTGTTTTGCAAGAGTCAGAGCTGTGAGTTAATGCATATAAATTGAGTCTACATGTTACACTCTCTGTTCACTGCATGAGTCATTGACTCTGGTTCTCTTGAACACTCTGCTGTCTCATCTGCATTGTAGCTCTGATCAGCTGACGGCTGTTTTTCAGGGATGGTGAGCAGAGAATAGAGGCTGATAAATGCTTTTACATTAACTCTGAGCTCTGACATCACAGAACACTGACGGACCAAACTTGAATTTCACTCTGTGGTCCCGCAAATAAAAGATCCCAAAAATTTTCCAAACAAAGTGGAATGAAACTGTACAGAATTAAACTTGTTTGTATTACAGAAGAGTACCATAATTGTTTATGTAAATATTAACCAGGAGCTGCATCAACACGTACAAAATATGTCCTTTCATACCTCATATTACATTCAAACATCAGGAAATTCAATGAAAGTTACACTAAGCAAGTTTTTCCACAGGCCAGTTGGTTTTGAACGTTATACAGATGCCAACAGCATCCGTGTGTATGCAGCATTGCCAGAATAATCACAGGGACACTTAACAACCATAATTCATTTATTGTAGACTTCAGCTTGTCACGTAACGACATGACAGCCACAGCAGCAGAGCCACTCTGTAGAATAAAACTGCTTTTTCTGTATATCTTTACTGTAACTGTAGTGTATCTTTTCTGGAAAAGTCAAAAACTGCCTTAGATTTCTCTTTTAACAGAGTGTGAGGAGAAACAAACGTAATGTTTAGTATTTGTATTCGTATGTTGGAAATATTTGGCATATGTCTTACCTGTTTGAGTAGAGACCCAAATGATTTTTGTTGATATGTGACTGGAGTTTCCCCACTATGAGTGTCAGAGGAATTTTCCACTAAAGGCTGAAATGACAAATGCACAAAAGAGATTAAATGCTTGTAAGTTTAAAAGTCAGTGAGACACAGATTGTGTGGCAGCAGTGTGACATGTACAGTACATACACTGATCTGAAAAACCTGAAGAGCTCAAAGCACCATCACAAGCATCAAAGCGTAAAGCTCGACACAAACGGATTCCCCCGTATTTATTTTATCACACCAAATATTCTGGGCTGTCAACTTCTGTATGTGTCATTAAGTTCTCTGTCTGGATGAAGGAACAAACCTTCAGCTTATCACAGTGAAAACAACACATTTTAAACCCTGTAAACACTGTTAACTACATCGCCAATATAAAACCCTGCAGTAATGTTTGATGACCAACTTCAGTCTATATAACAACTGCTGGTCACGCAGGTGTTTCCTCTGTGTAATCCTCAAGATAAAGATGCTGCAAAGCTTTCTGTTCCATCAATCACTCACACCTCACATATTTCAGCAATTATTCACTGAAAATGTCTAAGCAATATTTTTATGAACAGTTTTTGACTGCAACAGCATGACAGTTTTAAACAGCCATTTTAAACACTGAAGAACTGGATTGCAAGAATGCAAGTTTGAATGAGGTCTAAAAAACTAGCACACATTTCAGAATATATTAAGCATAAGATTAAGCAATAAAGCCCATTAAAAAACAATTGTAAGAGTCCTACAGAGACAAATACTGAAGTATACGCGGGCGCTAACAATATTTCCAGTTACAGTAGAAGCATCTGTGTGTAAAAATGTCATCATGCACTGATGCATTACATAAATGTGTTTATCAGGGTATGAACAACAGAAAATGAAACTCCACAGGCTGTTGATTTTGTGACTCATGTTTGTGTGTTTTTCATTTACAGTAGCATCTGTTTTCACTGTTATTTACATTCCTCATGAACTTTACAGTATGACCACAGTTTTAGCAGAAACAAGC